>JAPSGF010000011.1:15836158-15937000 GCA_035772895.1 Perdix hodgsoniae | reverse complement strand
GAAAAAGAAAAAGAAAAAGAAAAAGAAAAAGAAAAAGAAAAAGAAAAGAAAGCATCATCCAGTTGATTACCATGACCACATCATGGACTTAGACAACTGTGTTAGTACTCAGGAAATGGAAGTTGTGTCACGGGTCTAAGAGTGCAGATGAGTGATTGAGCAATTACTGCTGCTGAATTATTTGACCCATCAAACTATGGCTTCAGAGAAGAGCTGAGAGAAGAAAAGAAAGCCAAAAATGAAAGGTCATCTTCTTCTACTGTAATACAACTTCTATAAAAGCTGGACAAGGCTTTTTTTCCTGAATATTTTTGTTATCTTTGTGTAGTATTACAAGAAAGCTGGCTTGTTTTAGGATAAAAGTTGTTTTTCCTAGCTATAACGATAGCTGGTTGCCTCAGCACCCATTATCAAATTCTGATATAACTTCAAAGCAAATCTGTATCACTTCTTGTGACCACAGAAATAAGCAGGACTGCTGGAACCTTAAGGCTCAGTATAACTCAAGAATAACTGTCCTGTTTCTCACCCAAAACTGTGAGACCGGAGTTACCGCAGACACTAGGGTCTACAGAAAATCCACTCAGTATATCATGTGACAGCAGGAAACAGGCATGCCTAATCTGGAAACTCAGAATGGTAAGATTAGAAATACCTAACCAGATTTTGGGGCTACTTCTTGTCTTCACAGTGAAAAGTTGCAGTGGAGAGGGATGGCATTAACTTCTAGACCAAACAATTCTCTAATTCTCATAAAGTAAGTGGATAGTGGGCTTCATTGTGAGGGAATGGGACATGGCATTAACAAGCTAACAGTTTTGCACCAGGATGCCAGGCACAGGATATTTAGTTATCTCTTACTTTTTTGGCAGATATTATTTTGTGGGATTTTCTGAGGGGGTGTGGGACTGTTTTTTTTTTTTTTAATTATTTATTTATTTATTTATTTTAAAACGCGTGGACATCACACATTAGCATCTAGAAAGAACTTCTTTAATAAGAAAAATTTCAGATGATCAAAATTGATTTGTGAGCTAATTTGCTAATTTTGATTTGAGAAAAAAATATAATTTGCTTAGAAGTTATTCAGAATTTCAGAAATGCAACCATAGATAAGTAATCAAATTATACTTTTGTATAATAAGTAATCACATTATACTTTGAATTGTTATCATCATTTTCAGACAAGAAAAATATACTGCAGGTTCACATTTAACTTCCACCTTATCTGGAGATATTCAAGACCCACCTGAATGTGCAGCCTGCTGGAGGGAACCTGCTTTGCCAGAGGGGTTGGACTTGATGATCTCTAGAGGGCCCTTCCAATACCTACAATTCTTTGATTCTGTGATTCTCCTCTTCTATCTGGTCTTTAATTCTTGCAACAAGAACAAGGCTGCTCTTATAGATAATTCTCTATTTAGATCCTTAATAATGTTGTGGGATAAAGCTATTCAGAATTCCAATAGACATATGTAATCAAAAAATATATTATATTTGTATTATTTGCAGTCAAAAAAGTTTATCAATATCCCTTTCCTTTCCTGAGCAGTTGAGAATGACATGTAAATAGTTTCTTTTGCAAAAAGTTTACATCTTCAACATCTGAAACCCTTACTTGCCTTGGTACTTCTAACAAAGTCCTTCTCAGAAAAATAAATTTCTTGAATTCTCATTATTGTCACCAGCAGTGTTACCTGTTTAGATTTTGGAGGATGTTAACAAGTTATATTGCATAGCTTAAAAGTTACTGTATTGCTTTCATTCTGAATATACAGCAACAATGGTGTAAACATGCTTTCAATTTCGAAGTTGCATTTTTAACATTTCATGATCTCAGATTGTTACTGCTGATTGCATTGTGACAGACAATAAAGAATAAATGATATACTTACTTCAATCATATTTACACTGTTGCCTACAGTACAAGATATTTCCCCAATTACAATATTTTTGTCTGACTACTTTAAACACTACCACTTGTTTTTACTGAGTAATATTTTATATGCTCCTTCTGGAAACATATTTATTTGGCAAGGTCATAGAATCATAGAATGGTTTGGGTTGGAAGGGACCTTTAAGATCATCTAGTTCCAGCCCCCTGCTATAGGCAGGGACATCTCCCACTAGATCAGGTTGTTTAAAATTAAGAACTGCTTTTTACTAAGAATACCAGGAAGTGCCAGAAGCCACTTAGAAGAAAGTGAATTGACTTATCCAGCTGGAGGAGTTGGACAGTCAGCAGTGTAAGCAGTGCGGGAGAGTTCAGCTTAGGGAAATGCTCTGTACAATAAGCATTTTACATATAGCCTGAAGTACATTCTGGTTAGCTCATATTTTCACCAGATATCCAAAGACTGGTAATACAATGTCATAGTATCATAATCTCCTTTAGATATTGCCAACATTTTAGACTCACTATTTAATTTGCTAGTGTTTATTTTTAACTGGTGTGTTAATATAAGTCAAATTGCATAGACACTGAGATAAAGATTGCATGACACCTGAACCAGCAAGAGATACGAGCCAGTGCTGTTTTTCTTACTTTGCCTTCCTGAGTACCAGGACTCATCCAAGTTGTAAATGGGAGCAGCCTAAAGAATTTATCTGAACTGAAGATAGTGATCATAGACGTTCCATTTCTAAGCATTTGAAGAGAAAAGGATATGATACAGGCCTTACCCCTGATCCTTATCCATATACACTCAAATTTATCATTCCCAACCCCAAGCTCTTCAACATCAAAACACTCTTTAATATAAAGAGCCACACCACCACCCTTCCTTCCTTCTCCCGCTCACACTCCCTGATGGAACTTAGTCTCTCCACCTCCTCCTTGAGCTCCACCACAAGGCTGAGCACTCTGTCCCTTCTGAAGAGCTTGTCACCATCCATCACAACACTCCAGTCATGGGAGTGGTCCCATCATGTTTCAGTAATAGCAACTAGGTCATAGTTAGTGTAATAGCAACTAGATCATAATTAACCTGCAGCATAATTGCTTCCAGCTCTTCCTGCTTGTTTACCATACAGCACGCATTGGTGTAGATGCACTTCAGCTGAGTTATCTGCCTCACCCCGGGCCCACACGTTGTTCTCCCAGGTTCATCTCTGGTGAGCCCTGTTTTGTCCCCTTCCCCCACTGTAGCTAGTTTAAATCCTGCACCAGGATTCGTTGCCCCTTTTGAGATAGATGGCTTCAATTAACGGACAAGAGGTCAGGGACCAAGTAAACTGCCGCATGACCTAAGAACCCAAAGTTTCTGCGTCGACACCAGCCTCCAAGCCAATTATTCATATTACTTGTGCTTTCCAAGCCTGCTTGGTGTCCTACACTGCCCCTGAAGGTATAGAACAAAAGATCACTTGTGCTCCTGCTTTGAACTAAATGCCCTAAACCCCTGAAATCTCTTTTCATAGTTCGCAGGTTTCTCTGAGCAATTTCATCACTGCCCACCTGAACTATAAGTAATGGAAAGTAATCAGAGGACTAACCAGCTTTGGGAGTTTTCTAGTTATGTCCCTGACCTGGGCCCCAGGAAGGCAGCGCACTCCCTGATGGCTTGGGTCCAGCCTGCATATGGGGCCTCCAGTTACTCTGAGAAGTGAGTCGCCCACCACAAAAACCTTCCTTTCTTTCCTGACAGACACACTCTCAAGGCTACCTCCTAGGCAGATCCTTCATCTCCTTCCCATTTACCTCCCCTTTAATTTTCAGCATCTCAAACCCGTTGCTTAGTGGGAGCTGGGGAAGCGGGATAGACAGGCAGGGAGGCTCCAGTGACACCAAGTCGGGACTCTTTTCCAGCCCTCCTCATCAATCAGGTCTGTCTGACTGTGACAGGGCAGGGGGTCAACCACTGTTCTGGGGGTATCTCCCTGGCACCCTTCCCTCTGGCATGCCAGCAAGTCACTCCACCAGTCAATCTCTCACTTACACTCCCTGGTGGTCCTTAGTCTCTCCACCTCCTCCTTGAGCTCTACCACCAGGCTGAGAATCTCCAACTGCTCACACCACACAAAGGTGGAATCTCTGCTACGCTCCCCAGGCACTCTGCTCACTCTTCAGCCCACCGACAAGATGCCAGCCCCTCAGCACAGCACTGTTGCTGGCTTCATAAGAGCCTTAAAAAGAGCTTTTTTTGTTGGCCTTTTTCACTCCAGATCCCTTGCACAGTGCAATCTTACATGCTCTGAAGCTAGTCTCCACAGCAAATGACCAAAATTCAGAATGAAAGTCAGAGAAAAAAAGATATTATGCTGTTATTCTTACATTTTTCACAGTGTTGGGACTGTTTGATCTACAGAAGTAACTACTGCTAATGCACCTATCCTTTTTTTTTTTTTTTTTCCCCAGTAGTTTTAATTTAGCAGTGCATATTCTTATCTTTAATTAAACTTGAAGACCTTAGGGGAATTATCCCATCTGCAAGGGAGAGAGAATTCTGGTGAGGAAAAATAAAAAAGCAACCAAGAAAAATGTGACTTTTACCTTCAACCACATGGAATCCAGCGAGGAATTAACTTGGCCAGCAAAGAATGAAGGTCTCATGTCAACAGATTCCCTTACATCCATCCATGCAGAAGAAATGACTCATAGACATGTCTTGGATAAAGTGGTGCCAGAAGATGAATAAAAGCTTTAAAAGAAATACTGTGATTAAAAATTAAACATATATCCTGTTATGACAGCATTTACTCATTGATGCAAAAGATTAAGTAATCATTTTATGACAAGTTTTCATCTTATTCAATATTTTCAACAAATGAGATGATTGATAGAGGCAGAATAAAACAGAAAATATCTATTTTAAGCTTTCTTGAGATGATTATATATTTTAGCATTTAGAGCTGTGAGGAACTGAACAGCACTAACAAAGCCAGGCAAGATATGGGCAGAAATGAAATGAGCCAAGTTCCACACCAGCCAGTTATATTCAATATGTCCCGATGCCGGCAGATATACCTTCAGAAACTACAATTTAACAAGCTGGAATGTCAAGATCCATATCACTGAGTGTCTAACTCACCTGTTGGACATGACAAGTGGTATCTCTGTCTTTTAAATTTTAATCCATAATAGCATTCTCACAGTTTTACAGTCCTCTTCTAGATCCTCTCTGTCATCTCTTTTACAGTTTCGCAAGCCCAATTCTACTGAAGATTTTCTCTGTTCTGAAGTTCTTCTACATTTTCAGACATCCTTCTCTGACTCTACTCTAGTTCTCTTAAGTATATTGAAACAGAAGGACAAGATGTGTGCAGAGCAGTCAGGAAATACACATCTCCTAGAAAACATAGTGAGTGACATATGGACATTCAGACAACACTGTGTTGTCTATTTAGAACACACCAGACTTCCTAATAACAGTTTTCAGTGCCTCATTTTACATCTTTTTAGCTCGAAAAAACACCATTCCAGAGATAAATGATTACTTCTGCAGAGTGTGCTTACAAATAGTATGTTCTACTTGGAAATCTCTAAATGATAGTAGGTCTCCATATCTACACAAGAAAAAGATATTGTTTAAATTGTATGTGAAATTAAGAGTTTTATTCCTTGCTAGTAGTAAATCAGGGGGAAAAAAAAGCACACTAGTCAAAGTTAAGTAGTACCATGAAGAGAAAAAGTGAAATATTTCCTACTAGCACAAATATATTTTCACTGTTGAAGAAAGCATTCTTGGTAACATCTTTGGAAGTGAGCAAGGTATGAGGAAGAGAGGAAGTTTGGTCTGATTATGATAGAGATTTAAATTTCATCTAGAGATAGAAGAGAATTCATTTAGAAATTCAATAGAATTTGGAACTGTCTTCATCATGAAAAGAATTTGAATAATACCATATGTATCAATATACATTTATGAGATATGAGCAATAGTCCCTACATGTTACGCAACTCCTGCTTTCATCCAACTCTTAATACGTATAAAATGAGAAACAGCCCTTTCTTCATTCTCTTCTGCCCATTAAGATAAAATTATAAGTCCCTCTTGGACAGCATAAACTCTAAAGCAAGGACTGACTGTTGATTCATCTGAAGGTAGTAAACAGTCCTTAGTTCGCTACAAAGAAAAAAAATGTAGACACAAGAGCTGGTAACACAATAAGTGTACTTTTAAGAAGCTGCATCTTAAAGTACAGCATTGCAAGTAGGCTGTTCAGGAAGTAATGCCTCCTTTTTGTTTTTGTGGAAACTACAACAAAGAGTACAATTACACCACTTGACAAAATTCTCAGCTACAAAACACTGTTTCTCAGCATTGTCATTACCATTACCTTTAGCTATGCTAGTTTTTGCCAGCAATAAACAAGAGTTCATTCTTATTTATTATTATTCTACACTAGCAAAAATCAGCAGAGGTGATCAACTGTTGCTGTCACCACTGCTGAAACACACCACCCACCACCTCACTGTGATCGCATCAACTGATTGGTCTCCATAAACGTTCAGCAAGTATCAGTGAATGTCAAGGGGTGCAATTATTTCAGCATGGAGGATTTCAATTCCACACTTTGTTTCATAGGTCAGGCACCATTTTGTCAAATAGTTCCCTCTATTGTCATCTGTCACTCAGTAACAAAGTGTAACAGAATACTGACAGGAAGGTTCAACCTCTACTGCCAAACCACCAACATCTGCCCCTGCTGTGAGCCAACATAATAAAATAGGAAGCATTACTTTCAGAGCAGTCTTTATACATAAGAAGTAGATGTTAACAAGGGAGGTAGAATACCCCTAAGGTAATTGTGAACAATGAACTTGCAGTCACCAGCTATTTATTGGACAGATAGAATTCTTTTATAAGTGCTGAACTTCTCAAGAGTATACACTGATATGGAAATCAGTGGCAGCTGCTTGACTTAAAAATTCACCATAAAGAGCCTATATAAGCTTGAACAATCCTTATTTAGGTTGAATACTAGTTTGCATACAGTGTAAAGGTACTTAAAGGGACAAACAGAAATTTTAATTTCTGTGTTAAATATCATTACAGTACATTATGTAAAGCAGCTACAGATTAGGTTGACTCTAAAACTCACACTATTCCCTCATACCAAGTTGTAGGGTACTGCTTTTTATTTTACTGCTGCTTTTACGGTCGCTGTCATAGGCTGAGAGAAAACACTTGATGCTAGAGCTGCTTGCCTTTTCTTTTAAATAATTTTTGAGTTGTTTACAAATCAATTGTTCCCAATAAATTGTTGATCTCATAACCATGTTTCATAGTTAAAAACAAGATCTAGTAAGATAGTTTATCTTTTTGATAAATTTCTGTCAAAGAAAAACATCTTTGAATTAAACTAGGTGTACGGTCACCTCAGTTTCAAAATCTAAACTAAAACCTACGAGATTTAGGTTTTATTATTTTATGTATTACTAATTAGCTCTTTAGCACACCTAAGTTTGACCTTGATACTGAGATCTGTGAGAGATAGGGCTAATACATTTCAGATAAACAGGTTCTGATGTACAATTATTTACTCACTATATACTGCAGAAGTAGACAGAAAGGGATTCAGTGCAGAAAGGTAGAGAAACACTGCTCTTGATTCCTGCATATTCCCCTTGCAGAAGTGGGCAAAGATAAGGGATCAGAACAGAGGACTTTGTTCTCTTTCTTTAGAGACTTATATATCCTTTCTGACAATGGAACTGGACTTTGAAAACAGTACTGAAAACTCTGAAAACACATTTAATGTTGCGTTTGCTAAAATAATGAATAAATGCGATCTCTACTGGGACACTAAATAGGTTTAAATGTAATTCAATCACAATAAGGGATAAGAGCAATAGAAGTAAAGTGATATCATTCTGCACTGATAAAAGTGTACAAATGAACAACACTTTCTTGTAATTCACTCATTTATCTGTGAAATAAGAAGGCATTAAAAAGATATCAGGTGGGGAGTGAACAGGAACAGTTACACTTTAAACATTCTGAGTTCGTTAGCTAGCTTTCAGTATTAGCCAGAATGTTTTACAGATCACTTGCTGTCTGGAGCTGACTCATCAATTCATAGTCTAGATAAGTTTCTTCAAATTTTAATTGCAGAAACTTAGTTGAGAGGAACTCAGAGCCTATCCAACTCAGAAATAAGGAAAAAAGAACAACAAAAAAAACCCACAAACAAAATATCGACCAGTGTGTTAAAATGAAATTTGGCAAGTGTTTCTATAAACAAGACAGAGTAAGAACTTACACTGTGCCCTCCACAAAATATCCAGCTAACTCTATGTTTACTTTGTTACATAGATTATAATGAAATGACACCATCCTTTCTCCACATCTCTTCTACCTTTCATCATTTCTTTGTGCTTTGAGAGAATGTGTGGCATTTCTTCAGTGTTCAGAGAGAGCTCTACCTCTTGTTGCCACTACCACAATTGAAAAATAATGGGCAACAATAGTAGAGATAGTGGAGGCATGGAAAAATTTCAACTGTGTAAATACACAGAGGAGTTTTAAAAACTGGCAGTTTGTCATAAATATTCTTCATAGATTAAACCTTGTTCAAGTGTGGTGTGCCTATATTCATTTGGGCTGCATGAACGAAAGTGCAAATCAGTTTACAAGACAGGTTAGAATGTAAAGGCCCCTTTATAAGCCACATTAGATTTGCCAGCCACAATTAATTATAAAGATTCTGTGATATTAGCAAACATTTTACACTTACTATTTATATAGAGAAAGGACACAAAATCCTCCTACACTGTTTTGTTTTATTTTTTTTGTAACCCTAAGCTAAAATATTATCAAAGTGATAACAATGTGATTAAACAGTGAACTAAAAAAATACACTAGTGCTACAATTTCACCAAATACTACTGTGCCAGATCAGTCCATATTTAGACATCGTGTTATGTCTTTGTACAGTGAAATGGCTTTTCTGCTCTAACACCCCTTCTGTTAACCTTTTCTAGATGATCATGACACTTCAGTTAAACCTTTGATCCTCCTAGCTCTTCTTGTGCATTTGCAAGAGACTCATCAGGTATTGCTTTTGTTCTGGTTTAGCTAATCTCACAAACCTGCTTGCATGAAATGTCAAACACACACTGGAAAGCAGGGGTTCCATTTCCATGGCCCCACAATGGGGGGGAAGGGGCTTGTCCTTATCCAGAGGCCCCTCTCCCCCGACTCTCCCATACCAAATTTTTCTCCCAAATCTAGATGTAAAGAATCAATATACAGAGAGACCAGTGATTTTGGTGTCAAGGCCACTTACAGTGCCTGTATCTCCATTAAGTTTTCCTAGCTTAAGGATCTCAGGAGTTGTTGTAAGCATGACTCGCATGATCCAAGTTCATATCCCCAGTTTAAGCATCAGTGCAGACATAACTATTTATTTATTTATTTATTTATTTATTTATTTATTTGAGCTCTAAACAGCTGTCATATCTTCTCCCAGTCTTCTGGAAAGGCTCAGATTGATTTTGATTTAAGCAGTGGGCAGAGATTCAGTAAGATTGTTTTCAAAACTGCAGTTTTCCTGAGAAGTCATGTTAAGAAGAAAAATAAAGTAGAATAAATAGCTGAAGAAATCTAAAGCCTCTTCCTACTCCCACCTCTAAGAAATATCAGCAAGTAATTAGATCATATTTATCCTACTCATTCTCTTTAAAATAAGAAAGGAACACACATATCTCAACTCAGAGTAGCACTTCAGATTAGTCTGGAAAATGTAGTTCTCTACTGGACATTATTTACATTCCACCTACTAGATAAATGCTCAGCAAAGTCCTCCTCTCACTAACACAAAAGAACCTACCAGTTTCAGCAGTTACACTGGTATACAATATCGGAATTTGTCCTATTCTCTACAATATGACCCAAATTTTTTGGTATACTCCTCACAAAAATCTCTCTTATCACCATTATGCCAAATATTCTCAGGCTTAAGTAACTTTCACCTCCTCACTTTCCGAACTTGAGACTCTCATTATGGCAGTTTGGCTTTGGTACAGGTGCTGAAAAGCAGATTAGATGTGGGAGGGAAAAATAACTTGATAGCATGGTGTGGATTGGCATAAAGGCTGTATTGGCACACATGTGAAATAGTCAGGTTACTTAAGAGTAGTAAAGCTTAAAGAAAATTATTCAGGACATCCCAATACCTCACTTTAACAGTTCTTGTAGTAAGTCCAAAATATACTGTAAATGCTCATTTACAATAATGAAACTATTTTTTATCATTATGGAAAAATAAGTATGAAATGTATGGTAATATTATTTGAGGAGATAGTAGTTCTTAAAAAAAAAAAAAATTGTTTCTTGATTGCTTTAGTTTCAAAATTATGGCATGGAATACTAAACTACAAAATGTGTTTTCCTGAATCATCTTCAAAGGTATTGTAGGACAATAAGGTTTTGTTTAAATACCTGTATATAGCCTCAGCCCCTTCCCCTCCCAATATCTTTATTAAAAATGTATGTTTTTAAATGGCCTCTGAAGGTGCTCTGTAAAGAAAACAGTAATTCAGTAAGTGGAAGGTACTAGGAAAACAACTGAAATCAAAGTCGTGCTTTAAGTGCAGACATTGAACCAGCAAGACAACCCTCTGTAGGGCTGAACTGCAAATTTGAAGGGCACCACGCTGAAGGCAGACTCACCAAAGGAATTCCTTCTGAAACCTGGTGTTGACAGGCTAACAGCAGTGCTGGCTTCTACAATAGCAAGCCAGCATTTAACTCAATATGCAAGCTGTGACATACATTCACTAAAATTTAAGAAAACATTAGTCAAAGCAAGGTGATGGATTCTCATCTGACAAGAAGATCTCACAAGAATGTAAAATGAAATAGGAGATCACACAAGATTAATAGGATCATTCGTGATGTGACCTTTGCTGTTACATTTAGTGATCAACGTCAGTACAATTTGCACTAACAAACGGAGAAGCATTCAATGTGACTGCATATCCACATCTCTCTTCTACAAAAGTCTAGAGATCTTTACTAGCATGTGGGGAATCTTTTCTACTAATATGAATGGTCTCCAGAATCGAGGAGCTCAGTGTAATGTTACGTTTTCTGCACAGGAGTTTTTCCACTACTGTTTTAAAGAATGTACAGTATTCAATCATCTCATGTTCTCTACTGGAAGATTCTACCTTATTAAAATAATAACAACTGGGAAAGAAAGAGTGCAGGGAGTGTATGCTCTGCAGCTGCTCAATTTTAGTGTTCAGTGTTATTAAAAAATTAAAGCTTTTTTCTGGGTTTGGACAGCACAAGGTGAGAGGGGCCTACATGGTTGGTTTGGGTGGCTGAAGAACAAATGTTACCGTGAGACGTACCTTAAGCTGAGGTAGAAATCTTTTCTTAACTAGAAGAAACATTAAGACTAGCACTTCAAACAGCACTTCTGACTTCATATCTGGTTCCTTGGAAATGTGACCTTTTGGCTAATCATATTTCCTAGGTAGTCTGAAAGTAGATACCTTTTTATAGCTGTAACCTCACATCAAAAATTGCTGTAGAATTTAAGACTAGCAAGTATATGCTTATTGGAATTTTTTTAATAGAGTTAGAGATTTATAGATGGAGTCTGGATTTTTAATGTAAGATGAGAGGCAAGGTACATTTTTGCAAATTAAAGATCTTTCTGAACTGAAAATTTATCACTTTCAGCAAGATGAGGAATTATCTGTATATTTCTCTTCTAAATATAAAGCTATAATCTTCCTTTAAATGTATTTGGCTTGCTCTGCACTATATATATGCTAGGATGAACTAACAGCAGTTTCATTTTTGTTATCTGATATATCTATTAACTTAAAATATCCTTCTGTAATGTTCTTCTAAAACATCTAAAATGAATATATTGCAAAGAGAACTGTAGCCAAAAAGCATATAACCTCTCTTGTACCATATGTTTTATTCTGGCTAGGGAAACATGACCTCACAATATGAAAATTCATTTTGACCTTTTGTATAAAAGATGTGATTCACACAATTAATGAGGTTTTAAACTGGATGTTTTTTTAGGAAGGAAAACAATAGCAATAAAAATTATTCTACAAACCCCATTCTTTTCCTTCTCTCATCTTCTTTTATTTTTGAAATGATATTTATTTCATTAAATAACAGTTTGTAGTAGTTTTATAAACCTAAAGTGAATATTTTGCAATAATTTTTACAGGTATTCTTTTCTCAATCTGATTATCCTGTTTTATAACATTCTTTGGAAAGGAATCATAATACTTCTAATACTTCTTTTACATCTCAAGAAAAGATTTTTAAACTTCTACCAAATAAGACTGTAACTGTAAAAGTTTTTTACATTAGGAAATGATAGAAAACAAATATTCTTCTTGTTACCAGTTAAAGTATAAAACAGGAACTGTTAGATATATTTCAAGCAATGTCCAGAAATAAAATAAAAATAAAAATGAGGGCATGAGGCAACATTTCTGTCAGCAACAGGGATGCTTAATTCAAAATTAGATGTTAAAGCTTTTTTCTTACACAACTCTAACCACAGGCAATAACTGAGTTTTCACAATTGGTCATGAAGAGGTTTTACCTCCTGTGTCACTGGTTGGAGCTGACGCTGGTGGACACCTCAGAAGTTTGTCCAGTACCACTCATGCTTTGAGCAGGATCAGTCATGGCAGGTTGCTCAGAGCTGTATTTAGTTGGGTTTTGACTACCTTCAAGGATGAAGATTCCACATCTCTGGACACTCTACTCCAGTGTTTGACCACCTCACAGCACAAAAGCTCTTTGTTATGTTTAAATGGAATTTCCAGTGTTCCAGTTTGTGCTCATTTGCTCTTGTCCTGATGCTGGGCACCACTGGTGAGTCTGGCTCCATATTCTTTATTATTCCCTTCAGAAATCTATTCAGGTGTTTATAAGATACTTTGCACCTTCTCATATCTGGGTTAAGCTATCCCCAATCCATGAGTCTCTCCAAGAACAACAGATTCTTCAATGAGTGAAATACTAATACCCTTTTCAGAAGGTACTGTGTATAACGCGTATTTTTCATGCAGGAATTGGCATTAGATCTTTTAGTATATTAAAGTTCTGTGTCTTTTTTGTCCTGTTTTTACTCTATTTAAACCCTTATTCAAGTAGACACATCAACAGATCTAGCTGAAGATTAAAGTAATGAAATAACTATTTTTCCCTGTAGTTATTTACACATTCATCTACACATATGTACAGTCATATGCCATAACCATGTGAGTCAATGCTGAAGAAATCTGAGAACAAGAATAAAATATAGTGCATGATTTTTTTGTTCTTGTGCCACAGAAGGAATTTCAAAGAAATCAGTTACGCTAAATGCAAAGGCTGTCAATGCTTTATGGATGTTTATAATATAAAGCACATTTTTCAGGACTTCTGCTCAATTATTTTCCCTGATATAATATTAATGCCTTCATAAATATAGCTGATAAAATGCTATATGACATTATTTCCAACTTAAACCGATTTTCCCCCACAGCATAATAATGAGATCATTTAGCGCGTTGAGAGAAAGCAAATCATGCCATTTATATAACAAACTGGTAGATGGAAATCTAAAGAATCTTTAGAATTACCTCTTTTTTTTCATGCCTGTAGGGGTTCCATGACCATACTTAAAGATCAATCCAAAGGAGGGTTATCAATTTGAGTAAATGAAAATTTAAGTTCAGATATAAAGTATACCTTCCTCTCTAGATTTCAAACATCTCTGTTCCATCCGAGTGCTGTAACTGTTCAACAAACTTCCATTTACCATTTTCAGGGATCGTTACCATTGCCAGGGAGAAACATACTGAAATAAACATGATGTGTTCTCCTACTCCCGTTACAAAAGAATGTATATGTGGAAAGCAAAATGCAACGTCAGCATCAGAGGTAAGTGTTGCTTGTGGGGGACAAGTTGGAGACCATCAATATGAAGTGTGTATCACTGTATCATAGTGGTTGGGTTTGGTGCAGCTATTTTAGCAGGAGCCTTCAGTCTTAATCTTTAAACACTGTAAAATCAAATAACACAATGACAAAATTTACCTCAGATAAATTATATCAAATTATTAAAATGATCAAGAAGAATAAATATTTAACTCTTCTTTTGGAAAATGGAGATGACTGTGGGCCATTTATAACAGAAAAGAGCACAAACCGTCAGAACTCCATGTTTAGCCACATGTGGTAGTATAGTAATTGCCCTAAGGAACTAAACGTAATAGAGGTTATTTACTATGTAGTCAGACATAAAAAGAACATCCTTATGCTGTGCACCATAGCAAGGTCAAACAATGAAGATAATCACTTCACACTGCAAATCCAAATTCTGCACTTAATGTAATTTGCAAGTGAAGTCTTCTCAGTGTCCTTATTACTAGAGTCCAAGAAACACAAGTTCTAAGTTGTTTCAGAAATTCAGTGTGATTTTTTTTAGAGTGAATAATCAAAGAATAATCTCAAACTGGGAGAAGTTCACTTCTCCAAGTGTTCACAGAGAACTCTTGAGAAAGAAGTTATATCTTACTATAAATAAAATCTACTTTTCCTAATCAACAGGAAAGAACAAGAATTATTACTCAGAATAACTGATACTTGAAGATTTAGGGTGAAAATCTATCTGGGCAATTAAAATTTCTAGTGAAAATGAAAAAATCTTGATTAGACTAAGATGCTTCCCTCTTGGCATAGGGTCAGATAAACACTTACTATTAGGAAGAGCATGCTGGAATACTCTCTCATCTTTATTTTCAAAGTAAACTTAATAAAAATAAATAATGAGATAAATCAGTTGTAAATAGAAAACTAGTATTACAGTAAGTAAAAGAGAATCCTTAAGGGATACAGTTACAGATTCAAGGCACAGATTTTAAGGCCATGAAGGTATTGGCAGCCCTTCAGTGTATAAAGTGTCCTTACGGCATCCACAGTACAAGTCTTCTTGTAACAGCAGTACTATCACATTAGCACCACACTGTTCTGATTTAGTGTGTTGTTTTACACAGAAACCTTGACACTGGACTAATCTGATTAGTGAACTGTACTTTTTAGTGGTTTGGCTTTACTTTATTTTGACAGGTTATAATGGAAACTGCAATTTTCCTTCTAGGAGCTAATCTGTTCCTATCTTTTTGACAAAATCTGTGATTCTGAGGACTCATTCTAACCACAACAATATTTTGAAAGTGTTTATGAACTAAAGAAATACAAACATAAGCTTGGAAGCATTTTTAAGAATGTGACCCTGTGAAGACTGACATCATAAATTTTAATCACTGTGTTCAGGTTTGAATCCCAGTCATATAGACTAAGACTACCAAGTCAAGGAAGGAGATTACACTGATGTACATTTCCATTTACATTTATTTGTATATATATGTATGTTTGTGTGTTATGTGTACTTGTATAAAAATGTATTAAATATAGACATATAAAACATTAAAAACAAAACAAACAAACAAAAAACATTAAATGCAAATATTGGAGCATTTACATGAGAAACAGAAGACTTGGACTCATTCAGATTGGCTGAGTGGAAGATAAAATTAATCCTTGATGCCCACATTTCTTTTGAGTCCCACACTTCAATTCCTGCTCCACAGAGAATTTCACATTTGTCAATTAAAGAAGTAAAAGTAAAAGCAAGCTGTGTAGCCTGGTTAATACAATACTCTTCTGCTGTTTGGATAAAGATTCCTCAGGCTGAGGAAAAAATACAGCTTTTCATTTCCTAAGAAATGTTGAAACAGTGACTGAAAAGGAGGACATCCTTCAGCATTCTGAAGTGGGTGCAGAAATTTGTTCTTCACTACAGCCTACTTATGTACATGAACTCTGACTTCACATGTAAAAAGCACCACAAGGTAATCACAGTTCCTATGGAGAGGGTGTGTGTGCCATCTTAGGCTTCTTTAGAGACCTTCAGATGAAAGCAGCTCTCACAGGAGAACTACCTAAAGAGAATTCAGAGGAACATATAGTTTTAAAACAGGATCAAATACAGTTTGAGCATTTGACAAAACTACTCTTACGAGTGTCCAAGCTTACACAAAGACTAGCGATCATGCAGAGCTATAGGCTTGGAGCAGAGAGAATCCGGGGAACTAGAGGCCTGTCAGCCTGACCTCGGTACCATGGAAAGTAATGGAGCAAATTAACTTGGGTGAGATCACAGGGCTCGTGTGTGGTGTCCAGGGGATCAGGCTCAGCCAGCACAGGTTCATGAAAGGCAGGTCGTGCTTGACCAACCTCATCTCCTTCTACAACTGTGTAACCAGACTGGCAGATGAGGAAAGGCTGCTGATATAGTCTACCTAAACTTCAGCAAAGCCTTTGACATGGTCTCTCACAGGATTCTTCTGGGGAAACTGGCTGCCCGTGGCCTGGACAAGTACACACTCCTTTGGGTAAGAAAATGGCGAGAGGGCCATGCCCAATGGGTTGGTGGTTAATGGAGTGAAGTCCAACTGGCGACCTGTTTCATGTGGTGTCCCCCAGGGGTCGGTACTGAGGCCCATCTTGTTTAATATCTTTATTGATGACCTAGACGAGGGGATTGAGTGTACCCTCAGTAGGTCTGCAGATGACACCAAGTTGGGAGGTGGTGTCGATCTGCCTGAGGGTAGGGAGGACCTTCTGAGGGGTCCACATAAGCTGGATCGCTGGGCTGAGGTGAATGGGATGAGGTTCAACAAGGCCAAGTGCCGGGTCCTGCACTTTGGCCACAGCAACCCCATGCAGTGTTATAGGCTTGGGGATGAGTGGCTGGATGACTGTGAAGAGGAAAGGAACTTGGAGGTGTTGGTTGATGCTTGGCTGAACAAGAGCCAACAGTGAGCCCAGGTGGCCAAGAGGGCCAACAGCATCCTGACTTGCATGAGAAATAGTGTGGCCAGCAGGAGCAGGGAGGTGATCATCCCCCTGTACTCAGCACTGATGAGGCCACACCTTGAGTACTGTGTTCAGTTTTGGGCTTTTCACTACAAGAGTTGAGATTGACATTGAGGCACTGGAGCATGCCCAGAGAAGGCCAATGAAACTGGTAAGTGGTCTGGAGCACAAGTCCTATGAGAAGTGGCTGAGGGAGCTGGGATTGTTTAGACTGGAGAAGGGGAGGCTCAGAGGAAACATTATTGCACTCTGTAACTTCCTGAAGGAAGGTTGTGATGAGGAGGGGTTTGGCCTGTTCTCCCAGGCAACAATCATGACCTGAGGAAATGGCCACAATTTGTACCAAAGGAGGTTTAGATTAGACATAAGGAAAAAACCTTGTCTCAGAAAGTGGTCAGGCACTGGAATGGCCTGCCCAGGGATGTGATGGAGTCACCGTTCCTAGCAGTGTTCAAGAGGCAACTGGATGAGGAGCTACAAGATATGGTTTAGTAGCTTGTGGTAGCAAGGGTAAATGGGTAAACAATGATCTTGTAGGTCCTTTCCAACCTCATGATTCTATGATTCTGTGACCATCTGCCCTGTTTCAGACATCATTTTACTATTCCAGTCTGTTCCTAAAATAACAGTAATAACTTATTTTTATTATTTTAACCCCTCACTCCTCAATATTTTACTTGCTTTTGCAGTTGACATGCTAAAGGGAAGGGATGCTATCCAGGGGGACCTGGACAGGCTTGAGATGTGGACCTGTGCTAGCCTCCTTAAGTTCAACAAGACTGAGTGCAAGGTCCTGAACCTGAGTAGGGGCAATTCCAAGCGCAAATACAGGTTGGGCAGAGAATGGCTTGAGAGCAGCCCTGAGAAGAATGATTTAGGGTATTGGTTGATGGAAGACTCCACATGAGCCTGCAGTGTGTGCTTGCAGCCCAGAAGGCTAAGTGTATCCTGGGTTATATCAAGAGAAGTGTGACCAGCAGGTCAAGGGAGGTGATTCTGTTCCTCTACTCTCATCTCGTGAAGACCCCAATTGGAGTACTGCATCCAGTTCTGGGGCCCCCAACACAAGGAGAACATGGAGCTGTTGGAGTGGGTCCAGACAAGTACCACAGAGATTATCAGAGGACTGGAGAACCTCCCATAGAGGGACAGACTCATAAATATGGGTCTCCTCAGCCTCGAGAAGAGAAAGCTCTGGACAGATCATATAGCGGCCTTCCAGTATCAGAAAGGGGCCTATGAGAAAGCTGAAGAGGGACTTATTGTAAGGTCAGGTAGTGACAGAACAAGGGGAAAGGGCATTAAACTGGAAGAGGGTAGAATTAGACTAGATATTAGGAAAAAAAAATTCTTTACTGTGAGGGTGGCGAGACACTGGAACAGGTTGTCCCTTCCCTAGAACCATTCAAGGCCATGCTGGATGGAGCTTTGAGCAACCTGGTCTTGGGGGAGGTGTCCATGTAGCGGGTTGGAACTAGATGATCTTAAAGGTCCCTTCCAACCCAAACCATTCTATCTTTCTATGATTCTATGATTTTTGTCACTCTTTTTATAAATGATGACCAATCTCATAACTCCTCCATCCTAGCTATTTTAATACATTCTATCTGTGTGGCTCTTATTCAGCTGTGTCATTTAATTTAAAAAATGAATGGTTCATATGGTGCCATTTTGTTACATCTAAGTAGCAATCATTTTGTTCAGAATGTAGCCGTATACTGCAAACACAATTATTTCCAATTAGATCATTTACTCCAGAATTACTTAGATTTGCAAGTATTAAAATAGACTGTTAAAAGTCAGCCATAAATCCTGAATTGTTTTTGTTTTGTTATGTTTTTTAACAACATCAAAGTTTTTATCAGCACTGGTGATTTTTGCACTACGCCTCAGATTTAATTCTCTGATGTCACAAAATTTAAATGGGTAGGTGCTTTTATCTTCTGGAGACAGAATATGCCACTAATGATTGTAGAAAATAGGCACTTGATTCATGCTGTCCTACATGAAAACAGATATTCTAAAACTTCTGATTTGATTCAAACTGATTATAAGACCTAGCATCAATATTTAAATTTTCTGGGGAAATACTTGTATCATATAACCCTAGTATGGATTAGTTACCCATTCTAATACCTGTTTCTCATACAGTAAAGAGAAATCCTTGATTTTGTGCTCTGTTTCACCTGCCCAAGAGATCTGTCATTTTTCATTGACCATATAAAGAGCTTAGGCTTTTAATTGAAGTGTTTTAAAGAAAACAGTATGACAACCTGCTTCTATAACAGCTTGTGTATTTTCTGTTGGTGTACTTGTATTCATACCTCAGTGTAACTCGGAGTGCTCATTTAACACGCTATATATAATAATCTGATAAGGCAGACTTTTTTTTTTATACCTGACCTAGCAGAGAATGTTCAAATATCAAATACATTACTGAGCACTTCATTATAATATCTACATAAACAAACAAACAAAGCTGACTAGATTTGAAGCTGGCTGTTCCACTGATTTCAGCAAAATGACACCCTGACATCTCAGTCAACAAGTTTAAAAACACTTCCTTTTTGAAGAGCATCTACATTTCATGTAGATCTCTGGGGAATTATCCCATTTAGCTGGAGCAGACTCCACTCAAAGTGAATCTGAGTTCCTTTCTCCCAAGAACAAGGTGTCACCGGATAAAGAATCATACACTCAAAATACCATCCACTTCAAAACAACAAATGTTACAGAATAATCCCTTCTCAATACTGAAAGAAAGCACAATGCTTACATCCTATCCATTGTACTGTGCCTATGTTAGCAGCTGTGGAAGTCCCATCTGCCTGCTCAGAATTTCACGCAGTTTGAAATTTCAGTCTTTAGACTTGACTTAATCTCCTCCAACTTCAGGAGTTGAAAGAGGTTAAAAATCACTTCGACAGTGACGAAGATCTGAATATATTAAAATTCAAAAAATAATTAGAAAATACAATCAAGTAAAGGTACAACTAGATATAATATATAAATGTGAGTGACTAGAAGAAAATGAATAGTTAGTGAATATTTACTAATTCTCCTATTAGGAGAATAAAGAAGAAACAAAACTGCTTCTTCAGGAGTCAGGTTTAAGAACAAACAGAAGATGCATTTGCATTAAATTGCCTGCTTCCACTGCGCAGACCATTGCCACAAGGTGTACTGGATTCATAAACAGTTTTAAAAGTTAGTACATACAATCATGAGAAAGTTCACAGAGTTTTATTTAAAGTACACGAAAGGTTATGACCTTTGGCTCAGAATTTCTCCAACTCACAGGTTGCCAGTTGCTGGGAGTTTATGCCATGGGAACTATCATGTTATACTCTCTCTATTTTAATTCGCGTTTGTGAAACATCTGCTACTGGCATTGTCAGAGACAGGATCTTGGGCTAGAAGAATCCGTGGTTTGGATCCTTGACAACCACTATTATGAGAATCCAAACAATAAGAGAAATAGTTTTCCAGGCTATACTTACTCTATTTTACCTGGATGGTATTCCATGCCAAATGGTAAAATATTACTCACTATTACAAGACACTTTAAAGAGGCAGCGTAGACCAACATAGCAGCCTTATCTATAACTTTTTTTGCCTCAGTCAGTTCTACTTAGATATTAATGTTTCATCTGAAGTAGTAGTACTTTCGATATTATTTTACATTAGGTCTATCTTCATGTAATATTTGTGTTGTCACTATTGATTTATGTCCTTTAATATATTGGCTTAAATTCCTTGTAATGCTGATCAAGTCTTTTATGTAGTTCAAAATGTATCCTTTTAGTGTCTTTGAATTCAATTTAATGATTTAATCATTTTATTCACCATTAAATCATAGTATTTGCCCTAGGAGTTGTCTTGTATGTAAATACACTTCTGTATTTCAAGAGGAAAAATACTTCTTGATTCTTTAGGCATCTTAAAGATAATTTTTTTTTCATTAAATTGTATTTTTTAAAACTACTTTATCTTAGTATAAAATTCAGAACCCTGAAAAGGCACTTGTATCTATTTCTGTAGGTACAGGCTCAAAGTGTATTCTCATCCAAGAAAATGAAACACTTTATTTCTCCATAATGCAGCACATACTTTCCAGTGAAATTGACTCATATAATGTTAAGAATCTCTCTTCAGTACTACTCTGCAGGGTAGCAAATGCAAGCACACATGCACACACTTAAAGGACAGTATATACATTATTTCTAGCTACAAATAATAAGTTCAAAAAAAAAGTTCAACCAAGCACAGAAGAAAATAAAGAAAATAGGAAGGTTGTTCCAAAAGTAATGCCTTCTTTTTTATTGTATTGACCCACAAAGTCAGAGATGGATGCTGGTATGGCACAGGTTGAATTTTCTTGCCAGTATTACATTACATGTTGTTGCCACTGGAGAGATGGCAGCAGAGGGACAGTCTGACAAGTGACACTTGACATGGAAGTGTACATGAAGAAAAGGCGTGGAATTGAATTCCTCCATGTGCAAAAAATGGCACCTTTTAATATTCATTGACACTTGCTGAACTTTTATGGAGACCAAACAGTGGATATGTGTGCAGTATGGTGGTGGGTGGTGCGTTTCAGCACTGGTGACCGCAACAGTGAGCCATCTGCATCGGTGCAGATTTTCATGAGCCCATAATGTAGGCTCTTGCTAATCACTGGTGAAATTGCAGTGATAATGGTGCTGACTATGTTTTAAAATAGTGTTTCATAGCTGAGAATTTTCTCTGTCAAATAATGCTATTCTCTGTCAATAATGCTATTGCGCTCTTTTTATCTGTTGTAGATTCCATGGAATAAAGATGAATGTTCAGGATTCCCTAGAATCGTGACAAATAAATACTGTATAAGAGCAAAGGAAACAAAATAACTGCAAGTTACTTTGAGGAAATATACATCAGTGAATCTGACAAGTTTTCATATCATCCAAGCCAAGCTACTCCTGGTGAAAAGGAACAGGAAAACTGTTGCCTCTGCTTATGAGTCCTCTTCCAGATAAATTTTACTTGTCATTCTAGCTAAAAATTATTACTTCTTAAGCAAAAGCAACAGAAAATTAGCCTTTATTTCAATATATCTCAACTTTTTTTTTCCCATCTGACTTGAACTGCAATATTTAGTCAATGCTGTTTTCTTTGACATTGTTTTTAACTCTGCTTGGCCTAATCACAGATCTCAGATCATGAGCACTGGCTATTTAGGCCTATAGAGCAATTCAAGTATAGTCACAATTATACTTTTGCTGATGGACAGCTACGGTGAAACAAAAGACATTGTATGTTCATTTTACTAGCAAAAAGTATGGAAATTCTCCTGCCTTAGCTAACGAACTTTTTACTGCATAAGATTTTACTTGTATTTTAACTGGGCTGGAGGTAAGAGAATAGAGAATATTGTATGTTCGATTATTTTCTGGAGCATTTAAATACTTGGCTTAACTAATGTTATATGTAAGAAAACAGCACAAAAGAAATTACGCAAAAGCATTACTGTGGTTGCATGTGTCAGTTAAAGGAAAAAGTTAACAAACTTACAGTGTGCTTTTTTAATGATTATCTTTTTTATATATCTATCTCATTCTATGCTGCATAATACTGGTAAAAATGTATCATGACAATATCCAAATACGACTTGTGCTTTTCTTCTTTTTATCCTTGGAGTTAATGTGTCTATCAATTTTCCATTAAGGTTGCTAGAAAACAGTTAGCGTGCCTATCTATAGAATAACACAGGACTAAAGAACAGGTACCAGTCAGTGAGAATGGATCCAAAGACCATCTTCACTGGAAATATTAAATGTTTTTCTCTAGTTTAATATGTGTGTGAGATTCCAAACCTCAAAAACAACCAAATGGAGAAGATGTAGGGACCCCACACCTACTTGGACTCAGTGCCACCACCTCCATCACCTTTGAGGTGCCTACATTTAAAACCACTTAGGTCTTTAATTTTTAAACATTTACTTTCATTTGTTTCCCATCATGATCCAGTTAGTCTGGGAAGTAGTGCCATATTAAAACATCTGGGATTCATCCCATGTGTTCTTTTTAACACAGGTTCAGTGTGATCAGTCCCAGATGCTCAACAGCTTGTGTTATATATAAAATGTTCATAGTTTTTGACCAAAGTCAGATTCAGCTTCCCATACCTTAAAAGTGGAAGTTCGTTAAATAGATATGAGTTCAATTTAAGTTTCTTATTTAAACAAAACAAAAGCAGAAAAAAAAATAGAAATTAATCCTATCTTTTTTAAACAAGAATTCAGCTAGAAAAGTTAGATTAGTTTATACACTGTTTTAGACAGAATTTCAATGTTATCAGTCACTAAATTTCCCCAAGACTTCTTATCACGAGTCTCTTATTTCAGTCACTTACACTTTGAGCCACCAGGGCATCTGGCGCAAACTGAGAATATTTAAGATTTGGGGACAATGCAGTTCAGCCTTTCTTCAGAAATAAGGCTGGGTAGGAAGGGAGATACTAGCTTGCCCAGAGGGGAAAAAAAAATATTCTAGAAAACAGTTGCTAGAAAGTCTCTCAGACTAAATACAGTGAAAGAGGACTTTGAGGTTAGATGGAGAGAGATAAAATACAGAGGGCTTCCATTAGAAAAGGGCCTTTTGCCATTGCTTTGAAGTCTTAGCCTAACTTTACAGACACCTTGCTACTACTTCCTAGGGAGAATTTCTACACTCCTCCTTAGTATATATACGTAAAACACTACCCAAGAAATGTCAATACAGCATGTCTGCTGAAACTTATGGGCACAGAATTGTAATGGGAATGTTCCAATTTCCAGTGATTTTAGTAGATGTTTGATTGACATTCCTTCATTCCTGCAGTAAAGTTACAGTTTGCATAAAAGTAGGATGATTACATGAACCCTCAGATGGCTTAGCAACCTTAATTTAGGCAACTCAATTGAGTTAAGTGCAGTTATAGCTTGGAGCCCAAAAAACTTTGGCATCAAATCTGAGACTGCCATGTAATTATAGGCATGCAGACATATAATATCTAACTGATGTACTTTCTACACTGTTCTCAAAATAAAACATTTTTGTTAAAGGAATTCAGAGCAGAAACAAAAGCTTTAAAAGAAAAAAAATCTAACTTATCCAAAGTAGCTGTCTTTTTTTGACAAATGTAATAGTTTCAACGTCTATTATCTAGTGTTTTTCAAAGGTTAGAACTGAACAAAAATATTCACTTAATCCAAGGGTAGTTCTCATTTTCTAATGGTATCAGTGTCTCCTTTCTAGTCCTGTTAAACCTGTCACTGATTCAACAGTCTTTATCATATTTTCATGACATGGAGAAGGTTGACATTCAGAATTGGGAAAAAAAGAAAAAAATAAAAAGAAGAAGCAGCATTCCTATGAGATCTGAGGTGAATATTTTTATTTGTTTTGTTTTATTTTGTTTCTATTGACAATTTTCCTGTCTCCGTGTCTATGGCAGTCTCAATACAATTAAGTTACAGAGAAAATATTACTTATGCAAAATTGTCTGATAAGCACAATTTATCACCACCGGAGTTGTTTATCAGGCTAACTAATTAATCATACTTATCAATTACCTTGCCTAGCACCAGCATTCCAACAGAATCTGCTTATGAATTGGAGTTTCACAAGACCTCTTTATTTCAGCTGTCTGAGCGCACTGAATAGCTTTTGTAGATCATCAAAATATGTAGGATGAATAATGCTAAACAAATACTGATGTTATCAAAGAATTCATGGCAGTTCAGTGAAGTTTCCAGTGACTGGAAAAGGGAAAAGATGATCCCCATTTCTTATGAAAGAGGGAAAAAGGAAGACCCAGGAAAATACAGGCCAGTCAGTCTAAACTCTGTCACCGGGAAGAATATGGAGGAGGTCCTTCAGGAAACTATACTAAAATATATGGAAATTAGAGAGGTGGTTAGTGACAGCCAACAAGGTTTCACCAATTTTATGTCCTTCTACAACAAAGGCTGGTAAAGGAGAAGTGACTAATATCATCTAGTTGGACTTATGCAAAGCATTTGACAGTGTCCCATATAACGTCTTTATCTCTAAATTGGAGATACATGGATTTGATGGATGAATCACTCAGGGGATAAGGAATTGGGTGGATGGTTGTACTGAAAAAGTAGTGGTCAAGTGCAAGATGTCTAGGCGGAGATCAGTGATGAGTGTCAATTGTCAGGGGTCTCTATTGGAACTAGTATCATATAACAAGAAATTGAGTGCAACTTCAGCCTATTAAAGGATAACACCAAAATGAGTGATGCAGTTGACATGCTGGAGAGAAAAGATGCCATCCAGAGGAATCTTAACAGGCTTTAGAAGTAGGCTCATGAAAAGATCATGAAGTTCAACAGGGCCAAATGTAAGGCCTTATAACTGAGTTGGGGCAATCCCAAACATAAATATAGGCTGGATGATAAGTGGCTTGAGAAGATCCTTATGGAGAAGTACTTGGATGTACCAGTGAACAAAAGATCAATTATGAGTCAGCAAAGTGCACCTTGCAGCCCAGAAACCCAATTATGTACTGGGCTGCGTCAAAATAAGTGTAAATAGCAGGTTAAAGAAGGTAGTTCTCCCCTTTTACTCTGTTCTCCTGAGATCTCTATGGGGAGTATTGCATACAGCCCTGGGGACCCTAGCATAAAACGTGCATGGGTCTGCTAGAATTTACCTAGAGAAGATCCACGATGACAGTCAGAGCACTGGAGTTCCCTTTCTATGTATATGAAGACAGATGGAGAGAGTTGAGATTGTTCAGCCTAGAGAAGAAAAGACTCCAGGGTAACTTTGTTGCAGTCTTCTAGTTTCAAACTAAAGAAGGTGGAGAACTGATATGAGGAAGAAATTATTACTCAGACTGTTGTGAAGCACTGGATCCTGTTACACAGAGAAGCTGTATATTCTCCATCCCTTGAGGCATTCAAGGTTGGGTTGCATGGGGCTTTTTGCAAACTGGCCAAGCGGGAGGTGTCCCCACCCACAACAGAGTGGTTGGAATAAGATGATTTTTAAGGTCTCTTTCAACTGAAACAATTTTATGATTCTACAGATTGTAAGTCTACTGGAACAAAGTTGGGAAGGTATCCTTCAAGCAGTTTTGAATGATCTAGCTTAACCATTTCTGAATGATCTTCCTTAACCATTTAAAGGTTTATTAAACAGCTAATCATGTTATGGACAATCTGTGGGGCATTGTCTATTTATTCTGTGATATAGTCTAAGAGTTTGCCTATTTGACAGAAATCCTGTGCCCAATTCTTTGCAAAGTATGCAATTACATTTGCTCTCATTATTAATTCAAAAGAAGACCAAGAAAGTAAGCAATGTAACATTGATATTTGATATATTACTAAAATAATGTCTTAATCAAAAGTTCTATGAAAATAAAAGTCCACAATGTTTGTAAGCACATTCTCTACTATTATCTAAAAGTTTTTGACTAATAACATTTTCATTAATTATAATACATTTGTTGCTAAACAAGTCTGACTACTACAGGCTTGTAATTCAATTGTGTCTTATCATCTCTATAGAGGTGATTTATCTTCTGCCCAACCTCAGCTGTCTAGCACTGATCTAAAAAAGGATGCATCCTCCACATTGAAAATTACTTTTTTGTGGGCAGAGGTCATTTATATGGTGGACTGTTCTCAGATGTTCAGATTGCCATAAAAAAAAAAAAAAAAAGAGAGAGAGAAATTCATGTACAGGAGAGATACAAAGCTTTATCAAGGAGACATTCTCTCTTAAAATTGAGAAATGAAACTGTGGAAAGAGGAAACTGAATTCAGGCAAGACAGAGTTTCAGACAAACAATAGTAGTTTTTAATAAAAAGAGGGAGATTTTATGGCCAATTGAAAAAACATTGAAAACAAAGGACAACTGATCTCACCTAAAAGTGGAGAATAGGACACTGAAGTGATGAAAAAGAGAACTATTAAAGTTTGATAGCACAGGGTGAGGGCAGAATATAGAAGTAATAAAAAGCAAGATAAGAGGGAAAAATGCCTTTGGTAATGAAAAAAGCTAGTGACATTGCTTTGACCCTCTGAACATGTCAAACACTTTTGAAAATATTTTAGATTATTTTAAGGTTTTGGAAAATAAATAAATAAAAATACCAAAAATAAATAAAAAGACCAAATTATCTTTGAAAGTTTTCATCAATATAGCATAGTTTGCCACATCAAATCTTAGCATCCACCTCTTGACAAATATGTTATAGAAAGGGCAAAAGAAAGAAGAAGTAAAAATTGTTTTGATTCTTTAAGTCCAGACCTCTCTCTTCTTAATTTGATCCGATTGATTAAGACGTCGAAAAGTTAAGTAACGAAACAACAGAATAGTACATCTAGTTCATGAAGAGTTGCATCCACTGACCTACTGACCTACTTAGTGTATTAAATGGCAACAAGGGAGTTGGATGTGTTAAACACAGTGTGCTCTCCCACTGACATTCTCTAGCAATTTTCCCTTAAGCTGCTAATATTTTCTACCCTTGGAAAAAGGATAATGGGCAACTGGTCTGCTTAAGTTTGACAATTCCTGGGTTACCTGTATACTCTAATACCAACATCTTTTGAACTCTGCATCCTAGAATGTGTCAGACCATAAAGATTCAGTAATCTGATAAAGTTGGCAGCCACATTTTTTCAGGCTTCATACATCAAAGACACAGAAAAACATTTTGAGTTGTTTTAATGTCTGCTGAATAGAACATTTTGAATCTCCAGCTGAAAATAAATGTTTTGTGTCACAAGTCTGGGTCTAATCTATCCTAAGCCTTTTTGGCTGTCACCAAGTCACTTTTTCACAGAACAGAAGATGGATATAAAATAAATATCACATTCCAGCATGAAAAACAGTTACCAAGAGGCTGATTTTGCTTCCATTTGCACTGGATAGAATTCATGCTTTATCTCAGTGAGCTCTTTTTAATCTAAGCAAAACCATACCCAGGCAGAAAGAGCCACACCTCCTTTCCGTTGCAAACTCAGTTCTCAGGGCCCAGCTTACTCTTTTCATCTACCTGCGAGTGTAAAGACTAGGCTGAACAGACATGGAACACTTTTTACTTAAAACTGGCTGTTTCTAAGTCAGAAGTTATTTGGACTCAGTCTACCGATATCAATTTTTAGACTGTGGAGACAGTAGATATCTAACACATAGTTCAGACATTTTTCTGATGGAATTAATTATCCTTTGGAGGTACTTAATGTGGATAATTATAAATCAAACATTTACATGGCAAAATTAGAATACTGCCAAGGTCATTGTCTTCATACACTGTCAGATATTCTGTCAAGATTTTCCAGTGTCACCGATGAAAGGTATTCACTGCAGAAAAGTGAGGAAAAAAATGGAGAGATGAAAAGGACAGTGCTTTTCAATATACACTACAACTGATCTAACTGTAAAGGTGGATTTGAACTCAGTGTAATCCAAACTTTGAGCAACGGGTTGAGCTAGATTACTTCAGGAATATTCTTCTCATTTAAATAATTCTACACTTCTACAATATGATCTTTAGAGTTTACAAATCATGATTATTGGACTGGGCTATAATTCCAGTTTTCCACAAAAAGACAGCATACTTCAGACACAATTGCCAAGCACATGGAAATTAATTTCAGTTAATTTCAACATTAATAGAAATACTACAGTTATGAATTGTTTATTGAAGCTACCTGTGAAACATGTCAAAGGGTATTTGTCTGAGGAACTTGATCACTAGAACTCTGCATGATGTGGGAAAGAAATAATTAAAATGAAACTGAAACATATGGAAATAAACTCAAATAACATATGGCTACAGAAAGACAAAAAAAAATCCAAGAAATGTAAGAAATTGTCATTTAAATGTACATATTTTATCTCGCAAGAAAACACTTTACTGTAAACAAAGGATATTGATTTCCCTTTGCAAAACATGAATTATTTATCTTCTGAAAGAGGGATCAAGCAAGCAAGACTTTAACTGTCATTGATCTCAAATGGGAAGACCTTGATAAAGTGTATCTGGAAACATGAACAACTTCTGAGAAATCAGTTCACAGATAAACACTCACTATATTCTTAGATTAAGAAGTACTCATAAAATAAGTTAATCTTGTAAAGCTCAGAAGGGCGAAAATGACAGCATGACAAAACACAGTAACTCCAAAATCTGGAAAGAGAAATGCTTCCTTTTATTCTGACTCTTTCATTATTCTGCTTCTCCTTCCCAAATACTGAGTAAAGCAGTAAGTTTGGTATTGCTGAAAAAAAGGGGGATTCTGTGACTAATAAACAAATAGTAAAATAGGTGTCATACTATTTTGGGCCATGCAGAAGTCTTGTGCCCAGACATGGAATAGATATTTTTCTCACAATCTGTGGAGCAAAATGACGACTCCAGACATTTATATTTTGCACTCCTCTTTATTTCTATATTAGCTGCTTTAGTTAAGTGTCCAAGGCTCTCTGGGGTGAATCTATGAAAAGAGATCTCTATTTGAACATAAAGAAATAGACATACTTGTACAATCACTAGCCCATCACTATCCACTTGCCTTAAATCAAAATTGAATTACTCTCTCTTATTTGATGTTCAAACATATAATTTGAATTTGGGCATCTTACATCCCACATCTGCCTTTGGTTATAATAGTGATACCTCAGTGGAATTCCTGAACGGTGAATGAAGTTAAATCCAGCCGGTGGATGGTCAGTAGTTTTGGGCCCATCACTACAAGAAAGTCATTGAGGCCCTGGAGTGTGTCCAGAGAAGGACAACGAAGCTGTGAAGAGTCTAGAACACAGGTCTTATGGGGAGTGGCTGAAAGAACTGGGACTGTTCAGTTCTGGAAAAGAGGAGGCTCAGGGGAGACCTTATTGCTCTATACAACTACCTGAAAAGAGGCTGTAGTGAGGTAGGGGTCTGCTCTTCTTCTTCAAGTAACAAGGACCAAAGGCCTCAAGTTGCACCAGAATAGGTTCAGGTTGGATATTAGGAAAAAACTGTCTCTCAGAAAGAATGATGAGATATTGGAATAGGCTGCTCAAGGAAGTGGTGGAGTCACCATCTCTGGATGTGTTCAAGAAACGTGTAGATGTGGCAGTGAAGGACATGCTTTAGTGGGCATGGTGACTATAGGTTGACTGCTGGACTATGTGATCTTAGAGATCTTTTCCAACTTTGCTGATTCTCTGATTCTATGATATGCTGTAACAGGTGCATCAATGTGCAAACACCTAACAAACCTAGCTCCAGGCATATCCCTATTTAAATCTAAAGACTACATATTCACTATCTTTTGCGAGTCCCTTAGAAATTAATAATCTGTGTGTAAAAAAATCTCCATGATATTGCAGTCATCCTGAGAAAACAGTTGTTTTGTGAAATGATTCAGTGCTTCAGCCAAAAGTATATGCTAAAATTATTTACTGTGTTATAGGTGGAGTACATAATTTGCTTGTTACATGCAGTTATTGTTTCAAAAGAAGAACAAGGGAACTAATTTTTCTTTTTCAAAATTCTGTTTTTTCTAAAATCTACAGTAACAAATCATGTCAGAGAAGTCACCTCTATTGTCACAGTTGAGACTGCCACATTTATCCACACCTCAGTTTTAGTATATAGATTTAGCTTCTCTTTGTTTTACTCTATAGTCTAAGTACACTCATATTTATTTAGCATTTCACTAGTTGTGATCAGGATGAACAGCTTTATGAAGAGATATGGATTTATCTCTGCCAATATCCTGAAAAATAACAAATTACGAAGGAAACAAATTGCTAAAGAACTGATTGCTAAAGCATTTTCTCTCATTGGCTTTCTTCTTTACGCAGCAATAACACACTGATCATTTCTTTGTATGCAACTGACTAACACATTCATGAGTCTCTTCTGACTCAGTCCACATTGTGTTTCCTTCTGTCTATAATTCTGGTGAAGCTTTAATTCTGTCTATAAGCTGGTGAAGAAAATTTGGCCTTCATGTATCACTTTATACCATACAGAAATCTTCTACAGTGGATCTAAGGAGTAAGGGGCTGCTTGGTTTTGGTCTGCACTCAGGCAGCAAATACAAGTGATACTTTAACTTAACAGTAGCATCAGTGTGGTCATCTACGTCATCTAAACTTTATCAGACCAACACAGTAAGGCGGAAATGAACTTCTCAGCCTCTTAATGATATCAAGGAGGTGGTGAGACAAATAAATTGTGATCACTGTAAGTAGATCATGAATTCTGGGGAAAGAAACTAAGCAAATCTGCTTACTATGCATGTGGCATACAACATGCTCTGAAGTGAATGGCAGCAGTCCTGGTGAAAGGACAAAGTAAATTACAATCCAGTCCAATTAATTAATTGCCTGCCCTTCATGCCACATGATGCTGGCTTTGACCAGTGCCTGATTTCCATTCACGGGGCTGAGCTGAGATCAGGTGGTTTCTTGGACTGCTTCAGTACTGATTTTTGTTCTGTTGTTACACTGCCAATAGGAATAACAAGAGAAAAAACATGCCAGCTAGCTCAAAGACAACTTCAGCTGCTGTATGGGATGTCAGGGATCAGAGAACACATTGTATAATGAATTATTTTGAGACACAGATTTATTCAGTTTACCACTGAAAAGAGTACTCATTCCGTAGTCAAAATCCACCACCTTCTGTCATGGGAAGCCTTCTTTTGTGGCATAATTGACAGATATTCTAAAGAACTCAGCCTACTTACTGGTAAGTGCTTAGTGATACAGTTGCAACTTCTATAACCCTTTGGGAAATTGAATTCCTTCAGGGTGACCCTGGGAATTCTCATCTCTAACACTGTATAGTAAAACTCTCTATTAGTTGCTGAAATGTCAAGTAATACAGAATGTAAGTCCCATAGTAAGGAAAATATAACTAGCTACTAATCCTAAAAGACAAAACAATTATGCAAAAATCATGTTGGTTTTTTGTTTCTTTTTTTTTCAAAGACTTTTTGCACTGGCTGATGTAGGATCATTTCTTGACTTAGAATGCATCCTTCTTCACTGTCTTTTTAAAATATTCTTCATGAAATTAATGACTGACATTCCATGAAGTGTTACATCTATAAACTCAGTCTTAAAATCAACTTCAGTCTCACTTAGCAAGTAAAATAATGTTGTCCAAAAATTCCTCTTATCCTCCCTTATAGTCTAAGGGAGATGATCTAGGTGGAGGAGAGGCATGTCTGCTAGAAGGAAAAGGGCATTTACTGCACTAGAAGCTATCCCTCTGACAGAATACAGGAGGAGATGACAAGGTTGGGGAAAGTTAAGCACTTCCAAACCAAGCTTGGACATTTTTGCTGGAAAGAAGTAGTCTTTAAAGAGGAGCTATATGCAATGATCAAGTTTAGCAAATGTTAAGCAACTCAAATGCATTCAGTATGACAGTGAGCTTACTCAACCAACTGCAATAAGCAATGCAGTTCTAAGTGTTTTTTTTTGTTTGTTGGTTTTTTTAATGATGTTTGGGGTTGCTATTTTTTAAAAGGAAAAATGTGCTCCAAGGAAATACCCAATTTGTAGTGGGGTGAGGTGGGTTAAGGACTGGCTGACTTGAGGTCAGTTGAAAACTGAGAACTGGCTGACTCGCCAAGCTCAGAGAGTGGCGATCAGCTATGCAGAGTCTGGTTGGAGAACTGTGACTAGTGCTGTTCCCCAGGGGTTGGCATTGGGTCCAGTCTTGTTCAACATCTCCATTGCACCTGGGAAGGAATAACCATGAGTATCAGTACAGGTTGGGGCACGACCTGCTGGAGAGGAGATCTGAGGATAAGGACCAGGGGGTTCTGGTGGATGACAGGTTGGCCATTAGCCAGCAGTGTGCCCTGGTGGCCAAGAAGGCTAGAGAGATCCTGGGGTGCATTAAAAGGAGTGTGGCCAGTTGGTCAATGGAGGTGATCTTCCCCCTCTACTCTGAGCTGGTCAGTCTGTATCCAGTTCTGAGCTACATGGTACAAAAAAGACAGATCTCTCCTGAAGAGAATACAGCAGTGGGCCACAAAGATGATAAAGAGCATGGAGCATCTCCCCTTTGAGGAAAGGCTGGGTAGCCTGGGTCTGTTCAGCCTTGAGAAAAGAAGACTCAGAGGGGATCTTTTTAATGTTTATAAATATCTTAAGTGTGGGAGTCAAAGGGACTCCCTTTTCAGTGATCTTTGGGGATAGGACAAAGGGAAATGCTATAAACTTGAGCATAGGAAGTTCTGCACCAATATACAAAGGAACTTCTTCACAGTGAGGGTGATGGAGCACTGAAACAGGCTGCCCAGGTGGGTTGTGGATTCTCCTTTGGAGATTTTCAAGACCCATCTGGATGCCTACCTATGCAGCGTGCTGTAGGGAGCCTGCTTTAAAAAGGGTTGGACTCAATGAACTCCAGAGGTCCCTTCCAGCCCCTACAATTCTGTGATTCCATGATTTTATGTTTTCCTGGTTATTATGTCTTGTAAATTTCAACTTAAAAGAAACAGTGTTGTGAAAGATGGTCTTGCAGCTGCACAGTCACAGCCTATCTGCTCAATAACTGGGAGCTGGTCAGTACAAACAGAATGACCATGCCACCTGGATCTCACTTGTGTGCAAAATTGGTCTCTTATGTCCCCAGGGCCTGGAGGCAATGTGGAAATCTTGGGTCTCTTTAGATCCAGATTTTATTATTTCATAGGGAGTTGGCCAGGCATGTAGTCAAGCTTGCTTAGATACTGAGACTTTGTATTCATAGTACAACCCCCCCTATTATATTTTACTGAATTTTGCTAAAGAGCTCTAATTAATGTTTTCAGGGAAGCTCAAGGAATACTTAATTTACTAGTTTATGGTTTAATGATGAACTCCAAGATTCATAATAAATGAGAAGTATCTATTTCAACAAACATTGTTCTCATTCTTGTAGGCTCCAGCCTTACAGAAGTTGATATGCTTGTTTGACTTTAGTTATCGAGTTAAAAGGAACTGTGCTGTTAGCTACAATGCAACACATAGAAAAGCTTGTGAAAGCTCAGATCCTGTGACAGTAAATCCAAATTTACTGATGAACTCTGCATTTCAGAGGATAGTTACAAGTCAGTCATGGTATCTCTGGTCTGGTTAACACTCAGTTAATTATACCAACTAGAACAACTCTTTAAGAGAAGGCTGACAGCATCCTAACCCAGAACAGCCTGTAACTTAATGATTCAACTGGAAAACTAGAAAACAGGATACCCTCATGAATTTTCATGGTCAAAGCTCAAGACAACACCTGTTTCCCTGACAACCTGTGACCACTTCCCACCTAAATATTTTTTAGTATCCCTTCCTTAGGGATATCTTTATTCCACTCACCCCATCCTTTCAGGATTGATATACAGGAACTGGGCACTGAACTGCTCAACAACTAGCTGGAGCAAAACTTAAGGAAGAAAAGAAATTGATTTCTCTGCAAATATTTCAGTGAAAGAAACAATGAAAGTTAGTGTCTAATTGCTTAAATTACTTCAAAATTCAGTGTTGATTAATTAGCTTCAAAACATTTGAAAATTTTACATTTATTTCAATAACTGTACATCAGCACATTATTGCTAACACATTTGTTATCTTATTTTGCAGATCCTGGCCAAAGAAAAACAGATTTATGAGTCAAGAACCTGTCAAGCAGCAGTTTTAATGGCTGTGCCTTCAAAAGTAGTGAGAGCATTAAGCATAATATTTTACTGGGAAAGGGTGGAAATGCAAAATATTTTTGGCCTGATTCAGTAAATCATTTTTCTCTTTGCTATGGCAAATAGAAGGACCGTAATCAAAACAGATCATCCCGCAGGCTAGTATATTCTGCTTTTTTAAAAAACATGTCCTTCTTCCTCAGGATGCATTTGAGTGTATCTGAAAGGCAAACACAGATGAATCAGATTAATAGTATTGGAGCGTGTCAACTTTAGATCATGTTAAGGATGAGCGCTTGCCAATAGCCGGCCACAGTCAGAGTGAGAACATAAGGCTCACATTATCCCCATCTACTCCAGAGCAGATACAAATCTCAGCTGTGTCAAGTGTGTGCTCAGTGCTGTTTAATCACAGGGAGAGCAGTTGCACCGTCAGTCTCATGACTGACATCAGTAGTGCACCAGCCAGGAAAAATCTTTCTCTCCTCTGAACAGCACTTAATGCACTTCATTTTAAAATCATTTCTGGGGCTGTCCTCCATGTTAAATATTTCCTGAAAGCGCTATATGTTATCCACCATCTGAGACTGATTTCAGTCAATTTTTTCTTTTGAGGTTATGGTGATGCCTACTGGTTAGCGGGCTGCACAGGAACATGTTTTCAAATCTCCCACCCACTTGTAATGTTTGTTCTGAATGTGTTTGAACTAAACAAACATCAGAAAATAAATCCAGGTAATATCACATCTGAATATCAATCTTCTTAAGCAAATTCTATTGTGTGACAAAAAAAAAAACAAACTTAGGTATACTGATAAATAGATAATAGGGTGCAAAAAATTGATGATAACAGTAATATTTTCAGTGTTCCTGCTGCTAACTTTAATCTATTAACTAGCAAGAAGAGTAGGAACAGATTGCCCAAAGAGGTTGTGGATGCCCCATCCCTGGAGGCATTCAAGCCCAGGCAGGATGTATCTCTGGGCAGCCTAGCTTAGTGGCTGGTGACTCTGCACATGGCAGGAGGCTGAAACTAGATGACTAGATGATCATTATTGTCCTTTTCAACCCAGGCCATTTTATGATTTTATGATTTTATGACCTTAATCAATCTTTAAACTTATTCAAGTTTTTTGATTGTTTTTTAAATTTACTTTCATATTTTTAAAAGTTATCTTTTTTATGTTATGATCAAATTTAAATTAAAAAAAAATCAGAATGAATTTGATATTTTATCCTTTGTATCTTAAAATATTTTTCAAAGAGTTTGTAGATATGTCAGCAATCATTTCAACATTCACTACTTGGTTCCAAGACAAAGTAAAAGGAAGTTTTTTTAGGTAAACTTCTTGTTTAAGCATACAAGCTACTTCTTAACATTAAAAAACTGAAATAGAAAAAAAATAGTTTAAGATGTAATATCTTGCAGTTATTTCAGTTTTGCAGTGTGTGATATGGCACACAAATTAAAACTAAAGATATGTATTAATTGCTAAATTTTTTTGTAAGTAAAGTGAAATGAAAATGCAATTCTAAGTGTAATTCTCATCTGTTGTTTTCCAGGGAAAAAGCATCAGACATGTATGCATATTTATTTCAAACAATTCCTTTGAATACTAACCAGTGATTTTGATCTCTCTGAGCAGTCCAGAAAATACAAGATTTGTGTAATATCTGTCTTCAAATTGTACTGAAACCTAGAAAGAACAGTGAAGTTAAAGAGCTGGTTTTGATGGCTAGGTTTTATACCCAGTTTAGACCCATTTGCCACAGTATCAGGTCACAGGTAATACTGCCAAATTTACTGGCCTTGAGGAAGAGAGTTTCAGGATGAAAACATACATTTGTTTATGGCTCCAAAATAAATTCCTCAAACTCTATGTGCAATTCTGAAGCCAAGGTTATTTAATGTGTTCTGTTACAATAGCAAAGAAAGAGGGATGCAGCACCTCAATTATCCATTTTTGCTGGCAACCTTCCAAAACAAGCTCCAATCCTGATTGAAACCCAGAGCTTCAAGAGGCGTGCCTCAAATCTTTCCCACTAGGTCCCCCAAGTACATCCCAGTGGGCAAAAAGCGTTATTTTCTTCTTCCAGAAAGCTGGAAACCCAGTAGAGAGGGAATAGAGAAATGAAAACCCAACAGTAATAATAGTTCATCTCATGACTGACTTGGTCAAGTATGAGCAGAGAGATGCCTTTTCTGATTAGCTTCATGCATCTATGGTCTGCTAGAGGTTAATATCTGCTGGAAACACCAGTCATATGATTCCATGGATCTAATACTGGAGAAGTGGATCAGAAAAGTACCTTATATTGTGAAATAAAGTAGTTTAAATCAGCATAGGAATCTTGACCAGTCCTGTACAGAGGCTAGCAGTATGAACCACTATGCGCAAGAAGACAGTGAAGAAACTGGTGACAGCTTCAACATGCAAACTGTTCAGCTTTTGAACTTTCAAAGTGCAGGCTGGTGATTTACAGTGAACATAATGGTAACATAAAAATGTTTCCAAGGACATTCTTGGTTTGAAGAAAACAAATCCAAGACCTTCAGTCAGCGAAGCTCTTCACTTACTGACCCGAGTATAACATTACAGTTGATAATAATCTTTACCAAACAAGACTACAAGTTCTGTAATAAAACAGTCTTCAGTGTGATCCCCATCAGGACAGATGAAAGACCAGAAGCTCAGATTCTATTCTACTCTATTTGCAGACTCTAAGCCTAAAACAATAAACAATTAAAAGTTCATTTGTAAAGGCAAATACCTTTAAAGAAAAAGTGATATTTACTTCCTAGGTGCATTCAACGGAATGCCATGCAAGGAATTTAATCTACTGCAGGTTGCAAGATTAGATGTTATTAAATACAGAGAGGTTAGATGTCATTAAAGCAAAGAAGAATCTGAAAAGCATACTTTTGTCTGTAATAATTTTTGTGTACAATATAACTGCAAATTGCAAAATGCTCCCTACTAATTCTATATTAATAGAATTTTTTTTGAAATTCTTTCTATTGATCTCAATAGGGTAAAACCCTCAAAACTTTAAATCATTCTACACATTGTTGAACCTAATAATGCCCAATGGTCAACAATTTGCTAGTTGCAGTATTTGCCTTGAAGATATGCTTTCATATTATTTCTATTATTTTATCTACTCTTAGTTTTCTTTAAGTTGGCCATTTTTGTCTAGCTCTTTCATTGTTTAATTGCAATTTCAGAAAACTAATGTAGACATTTTTAGTTAAGAAACTCTTTTTGGCAGAGAGTACTGTGCCTTCATGCCTGTAGATAGTGTCACAGGTCCAACATGTGCCCAGATTAGTAGCTGCAGCACTGCATAATTGAGAAAAAATGCTCAGATGATAACTTAAAGCACAATCAAAACTTTAAGTTAATTAAAAGATGTCAGCTGTAAAAACAAATTTTGATATTCAAAGTTTAGAGTCTGTGCATCTAATTTTTCAAACATAACACAGTGTTAACATTATTTAACTTTCTTCTTGTAAGCTCTTGAGTTACCCTTTTTGAGTTTTATTTTTCAACTATATTCATCTGCTATGGATTTTTGTGTTATTAAGAGTAAAAATATGAAACAAAACAAAAAAATCTTTTTTTTTTCTAAGGAAAGATTTACATGGACACCAACAAACTACTATTTGTCCATATAGGCAGCAGTATTCCGTTTATGTTAGTAAATTTATTTGCATGTGTAAATGCAAACAAGATCAATCAAATTTGGACATCTTCTCTGTCATATGGTCATCTTCTCTGTCATACGGGTGGAAGCCGTGCTGTGTAACACACAAACACTGAGAAGATAGAGTGAAATTCTGTTACTGCCTGCTTATGATATTCTAGTTTTCTGAAGTGAAATCAAAGACTGTACCACAATGAAAAAAAATCTCTGTATTAGTATGCATCTTGGAAACAGGGAGAAAGGGTGATGCCCATAGGACTGCAAGTATCACTTTGTATCTCTGACAGGAATTCAGCATATTTGACCCAGTGTTTTCCAGTTGGAAAACTACTACCTTGCTATGATCAATGTGAAAAGGATTTTTTTCTCTTTCAGTGCTGGAAGTTCACCTTTTATCAAATCATAAGTGCGCATGCCTATGAGTAGACATTTGCTGTCTTATGCTTGACATAAGGAATCTATATTGTCACTGTGATTTTTGTATATGAATCTTCAATATGTTAAGACAATAATCAAGAGGGAGACAGAATTTTTACACGGTATGATAATGATGGGACAGGGAGGACAGTTTTAAACTAAAAGAGGGTATATTTCCATTAGATGTTAGGAGGAAATTCTTTACCTAGAGGGCAATGAAGCAATGGCACAGGCTACCCAGAGAAGCTGTGGGTGCCCCATCTCTGGAGTTATTCAAGGCTAGGTGGCTGAGGCCCCCAATTATGATTGGCAGTAACATTTTCTCACTGTTATAACAAATTATAGCTCATACTCAAATTCAAATAACATGAAAAAATATCTTCATTGATGATGTTCGAGTGAAATCTGGCCATAAACTCTAAAATGACTGTTACCAGCCCGGTACTTCCAAAATAAGGTTATCTATCTGAAGCTATAATATGTAAGGCAGTGAATCAGGAACAGGAAGATATGTCCAAAACCAAAGCAATATAGTAGGACATTTCTACTTTAGTAACAAACTCTCATAGTCTATGATTAATTTGCCTGGAGAAGGTGCTTACTCAAGCACCCTCTAACAATGCAAACCCTCTGCCACAAAGGCCATACATGCACTAGCTGCAATCTCACTATCACAGGCAGACCTGCTGGGATACTTTACCAACCAAGTCAATGATGTCTTCCAAATATGCAGAAAAGCCAGTCATGTGCTGTGTCTCTGTAAAAAATGACACAAAATATTTTTTTACGTCTGTTGTACCTAATTTGTTGCTGCTGTTCTCATCTAGTAAACTGTGGTTATCAAAAATAAGTATATATATAGAATGTATATAAGCAAGCACAAAAGCACTGACAGTAAACTACATAAGTATTAAATCAGAATGATGTTAACTAGTATAAGTTTTTCCTCATATGTTATTATTTCCTGCAATGAGTAATGAATTGTAGTTTTATTAAATTTGTTATATGTTAAACATTTCATCCAGAACAATTAATAAAAAGACTGTGTTTCTGGGAAAATCAATTTTATTATAATTTGAATGGCATAATAACTTGTAATAGAAATGTTTTTTTTCTTTTTACAGTGATAAATGAAAGGCAAAAGAGAAGTTTTTAATCTAGTCTATAATAGCAGTGTACTCACACTTGGGTCACTGTTTTGTTCTAACGAAGACAAGAAGTCAGATGTAGCCAGCTGGCTAACCTTTCAGGTTACAATTCCACTGTGAGCAGTAATTTCTGTATAAACAGTGTGCACATTTTAGAGGGGCATGAGAGAAGATTTCCTTCCAAGACAGAAAAATATGAAAGGCATTTTAATTTCAATTAAGTAATAAGTAACACAGTTGCGATGACACAATTTATGTTTCAAATACCTATAAAATAATCATAGTAATTAAAATGTAATAGTCATCATATAGAATCCAATTTACTAAAAAATTTATAGTAGTGCATTATTGCAGTCTGGTGTCCACCTGTCTCAGACTGTTATTTACCAGGAACCTTCCTGTGATTTCCCTAAAATGTAATAAAATGTTATTAGCACAGGGAATTCGGGACAGATGTCAAACAGGGCCCAGACTCCTTTGCTAAAGTGTTTCCTGCAGTAAGGTACATAAAGTCTGGAACTAGAGTGAGATACAGATTTCCAAGCCCAAAATTTAAATAATTCACTACCACATACCTTCACTGCTGACGTGCTGGGGAGCACTTGCATAACATGATAAAGTTGCTTCCAACAAAGCTCAAATATATCCAAATATCTATCAAGTGTCTGGATCCCCAGGAATCCCAGTGAGATGAGGCTTTGTGCTGAGAAGCAAAATAATGAGGTTTGAACGTGGTGTGTTCTTCCAGAGTTTTGAAGCTGTTTTGCAAAATGGAATGCTACAATGTCCATCACATTTCATGAAGAATATCTCGGAGTCCTCCTGTTTGAAGCTGCTTTTGCAGCACAGAAAAGTAGCTCATGAGGCTAAAGAAGGACATGAAAGTGATTGCATGGATTACTGCATTCTCTTGGACATAAGCCATTCTGTTCCACTGAATTTGGCTATCTCACTTTCAGGAACTGAATGATTAATGCAATCACTGCTATGATCAGTAAAGTGTTTTCTCCAGGCTCCATTAATAAAAGCTCATATTTGGGTGCTGGGAGAATGACAGCCATCTCAGAGCTATCTCACTCAGAGCTGTCTCACTTGTCTTCTGCAAATTTAAGAGACTTCTTAAAAGCAGTTCAGAGACAGAGAAATAAATCTGAATTAAGTCTAATGTTTTTGTTTGTTTGTTGTTGTTATTGTTGTTTTTTTGGAGGAGCACAAATTCTTTATAAGGCTTGCAGATTTTCCAGTCCAAGCGTAACGTGCAGTGGGCTGTCCTTAAATCTACTGACGCACACACTGTTATTTTATACAACTTTAAAGTGATGCATGACTGGCAACTCATTTTGAACCAGATTCTTGTAGAGATCTCTGAAAATTTTATTAAAAGCAGTGAAACCTCACAGTCTTTCCATCTGACATCCCTGTCGTTCATATATCCATTCCCCACTCAGTATAGTGTTTGATGAAGAGAAAGATCTTCTTGACAAAAGACTGAGGATATGTCTTTTTAATTCAATTAGTACCCAATTAATCAATTTAGATCTCAGAATGCCACAGCTGTCTTCCATCTGAGACATTGTTTTTTTCCTAAAAATTTGGCTCAGGCATTTCTGTTAGCAAGTAGGAATAGTTAGAAACTTCTCAGAAGGTTCTCCAGAATTTAGCACCAAGTCAATTCTAAATTTGAGTGTATTTTTCTTTGTTTTTGATGTTTTATCTCTTTACTCAATAAAAGCTGCATAAACCCTTATCCTGAACATTTGGTCATAAAGAAGGAACTTTTTTAATGATGAGTGACAGTTAGTGGGTGTTACAATAACTGAATACTGTGCTCTAATACAACAAATATCTTTTGAAAATTCCCAAGAATAATCTAGTTCAGAGTGACTGACTGGAAAAACAATTTTTAATATTTTTGGATCCATGAACCTTAATTTTGAGAATTCCCAGATGTTTACATATAATAACCTGGTTCTGCAGGAATAGTGTTGATCCTATATGGGGTCTGGGACTGGGTTGTGCAAGCTACTTCACAGACTGCTAGAATATGACAGTCTCAAGCCTGGTAAAGGTGGGGGTTATTTTTTACTTTGTTTTGCTTTCAAATCCAAGTCAGGCACAAAAAGATAAAACCAATCAAACAAACAAAAAATGAACCAATGTACTATGAGTTATTTGAAGCAAGAAAGCAGATCTGTGGCAGTATCAGGACAAGAACAAAAATATTATTGTGTTATTGTGTGTTATCTTGCATTCCAATATCTTATTTAGTAAATTAGTTTGTTTCTCCTCAGATCGTTACCGCTGTTTTTAATTATTCAGGGTCCCCTGTTTCCCCTTTCCAGAGGTGTGGATTCACGAATCCCTCTGCCCCACTAGTCACAGAACCTGGCCTAACCTGCCCATAAACCATTGACAACCACAAACAGAAGTAGGCAGAAACATTCTGTGCAAGTGGTATCTTCTTTTTGGTTTCACGCTGTATTTACAGATTAATTTTAGATTTCAATTCTATCTGAACAGGCTGCAGTAGAATTATTCTAGGCAGATCAAAATAAGTAAATGATTCAAAGCATTCTTACAAGAGGATACAAAAAAGTGACTGATTTAGGAAGGTTATGGAAACAAGACATGAAAGCTATAAATCTATTGTAAACGAAAAATTATTGAAATATTTATAGCTAAGGCCAGAGTCAAAGAAACCAATACAAATATTATCATTTTATCCTACTGTGGACACCCATAGGTGCTCTTCTGAGAAATCAGGAAATGCATGGCAGTCTAAGATTTACACTGTTTTAATCTATACAAATTATGCTATTGAAACAAGTCTTTAATTTACTTTTTTTTTTTTTTTCCATTCTATTTCTGTTGCTGGGTACACTGTCTGTTTTTCTAGTGAAACTTAGCCACATAGTACAAATATTAGTAAGCAGAATATGAAATATAATGAAAATATTATTTGGTTACTGTTGGCTCCAGTAGGCTAAAGAATATCAAGTACCATCAACAGAGATTTTCCTTTTATGGTGGAATGTGATACGGTTGTAAAAAAAGGCATGGAAGAAAGAGTTTGAACTTATGCTAAATCAGCTACAGCAATCTAAATAGGGATTTCGACGTAAATTTTTTATTAAGTCCATGCCTATTTTTAACAACTTCATTAGCCTTTAAATTTCTGTAATGCACAGATGTTTTACAAACATGCATGTGTTGTTTAGTAAAGCATGCTTACTGTTCAAACACAGTATATTTACTGCCAAATAATGCTCCCTAGCAGTTTTAAAAGCCAATAAGTAACAGATATGTTTTTAACTGAAGTTTATCACCACTGTTTGGGCTGCTGAAAATTTTATATGGTGAATAGAGGTCTTCAAAAATCCTCAGCTCGTAGGAGTGAGAATCCAGATTTTTTTCTTTCATCAAGCCTAACTCAAGTTGAATGCAGTAGTTCATATCAAGATCATATTTGATACTATATCTCTTACTTTGGAAGTTAGGGCTTTCTTGGTTTAGACAGCAGTGTTAAATCACCATCACCTTCAGCTATCTTAACCAATCCTTTGCTGAAAATCACCATGCAGATGACAGCAGGTATGTCTGAAAATTCAGTTTGCCCCATCCTCACCTGCTACAGATCACAGTTACATTAAATCACAAGGGGCATCTTCAGAAATTGTGCCTGGAGAGTACCAAGAGTGACATCAAATATCTTCTGCCACCTTTGCTATAGTGACAGCAATTTGAAGCAGAAGACCAGGGAAGAGGTCAGTAGCTTCCCACCAACACTACTGTCATTATTAAGAGCGTGTGTAAAACTCTTACATTTTATTTTGGTAGTGCTGTCTTATTGTAACATCACTGGGCAAAATGAATATTACATGTTCCCTCTTCTTTTAACATTCTTTGTTTACAGAGACAAAGCTGCAGGTTCAGTATGTTCTTGGGCCACAAAACTTTGGAGACTGCAAGAACATTTTGGAATGACGATATCGCTGAGAATATCACTGTATTTTTTCTCTTTTCCAAAGTTGTTTCTGATACATCTGGTTTTGGCTCTAATAAATATGAAGTTGGTGGAGGAGGAGTCAGATGCCTGTTTGTTCGTGGCATATCAATCTCTCCTCTGTGCTTGGCAATTAGGAATTGTGGAGAAGAATGAAAAAAGGCCAGTTCCAGCAAAGAGCATAGAAAACAAAGGGAACAAAAAACATATGGTAAGAATGTATTTCTCAGTCACATATCATAACCACATGGAAGGTATGACCTACACATGCAAATGCGAGTTAAAGTCTGAATGAATGAAGGATTCCTTTAAGTGAGATGGGAATGACTTTTTCCTGACTCTGAAATTAAGCATTTTTGTAGTTGGAATGAGGGTATGTACGATCTTTTAAGGGATTTTAATGTAACTATTCACTCTGTCACAGACTTCTGATAAATAACGGCAACAACAGAAACAGCACTGAGATTTGGAAAAGCCAACTAGGAAAGCAAAATACTGTTAAAACAGCCATTTCAGGACAGTTTTATATGAGAAACCAAAGATGAAGCAACACTGAAAAAAGCATTTGTGAGCTATCACAATAAAACCACCAGAATTTTTTTTTTAAAAAAAGGACCAGTAGTGTTCTGTTTCATTCTAACTGTACTGATGAATATGCACTCACTACAAATTTCCTAGATGCATGAGCTACTATAATTTTAACTTCACTTGTACCAAGCACAGCCAAGATTACAGTGATCTTTGGTATGAATATGGAGCATAGCAAGTTCCATAAGGTGGATAAATTCCTGGACTCATATGAAAATATTTTTATGACTACTGTACATCTGTCACAGGAGTGGACAGAAGCAGGAAACAGACCATGGCTACACCTACCTTGGAAATGCTTTCTTCGAAATGCAAAGGGAGGGAGGGTATATTCCCTCTCTTCAAGAGAGTCCTAGGTAATTATCTACTAACTGTGATACTTCAGTCAAATGTAAGCAATTATGTGTACTGTAAGCATGATTCTCGGTCAAATTGTTCTAGAGAAGTAAAAAATGCACAGAAATAATGATGGTATCACTGATGGAAAACAAGAATCAATATGATCACAGAAGGGTGAAATTGAACGAGCCAGTAACTGTGCAGTCAGCAACTCGTACTCTGACCTTACATAAATGCCATCCAATAATTAAGCATACTAGGGATGTCCATAGCCTAATCTGATCTAACAGATCTTCTTTATTAAGTAGTTAATATCTTTGAAATGAAATCAGAATTAATTATATTTGCCAGTTTCAGTGTCTATTATAAATGAAGCATCCTTAACTTCACATAGATTTTATTTAGCTTTTACTTAACTTTTACTTATCTTTTGATCCAGTTTGAAGTCACAGTACTATCAGATCTCACAAACTGTAGCAGCTTTTGTTTTCACAATAGCTGTCCTCCACTGTGTGAAAGTGCAAAATGATGTCCTAATTAAGGTATACATCTTCCACAGTGTCTGACACCTTTCTGGAACTACTATTTCCCATCTTTACATATCTGAATTGTTGCAACGGAGCAAAGTTTCTTTTTCAGCCCAAAATTTCCTCATCCCATTTTCAAGGAAAACCGTGTTTCAAACAGGAAGCTAAAGGCTGCACATTATTTCCACTTATATGCGCCATTAACTGCACCTCATTCACGGAAAGGATCACCAATTGCTTGATGATCCATTCTGTCTTAATGGAGATTTCCAAATACTTTTCTTTCAACAGTACTATCTCCTGCATCATGAAGTGCAACCTTTAAATCCCCGCTTCTGCAATATCGTGGCACTTAATCACATCCCAAAATGGGTGACATCATCTGAGTCTTGACATCCCAAAATCTTAAAATCCTGGGAATAGAAACAAAACACTCTTACTTCACAGAAATTATAGGGCTGAAAGAAAAGCATTAAAGTAGCAAGAGAAGAGAGAGTTTTAAGGATTTATTATAAGAGACATACTCTATGGTCAGTTAAGTTTTTTTGTTTTGTTTTGTTTTTTGTTGTTTTTTTTATTTTGTTTTGTTTGTATATTTAAAGTAAAGACTGCAGTAAGTAAAGTAAAGACTGCAGTATAACTGAGATTAAATTTTTTTATACATTCTGCTTGTTTATGTGAAAAGACCTAACGAGAAAATGGAATGAAATGAGGTGCTTCCTCCCCTCCAGACTGTCTTTGTACTAGCAGTAAAAATGGTCACAAATATGTTTGATTCTACTGATTTCTTTTTGCAGAAGAAAAAAAGAAAAAAGTAATAGATTAAATTACTTTTTTTGTTGTTGTTATGTGTTACAATTATGTTACTTAGGTTTTTCCAATGAATAGAAAAAGCATGCAACCAAATGGACTGTACTGTGAAAAGCAATCAGCTTCAATGGAACTAATTTCCAAATCTCAAAGTAAAACTAACTTATTGCATTGTAATGCTTATTATAGTCAGTTTTATAGCTATCTTCGCCAGATATACATTGTAAAAAGCCATTGTTGTATGATAACATACCATAAATTAGTCAAATACAATTTGGACAAGGAAATCCAAAAGAATGTGTGAATGTCTGTACTGAGTTTGTGTCTTTTATGCATAGGGAGCTCTTCTGATTTTGATTTTTATGATCCTGAAATTTGATTCTGAACACATAAAAGTAGCCAACTTCAAGAAAATGCTTTATCTTGGCCATACTCCCTATGTAGAGATTGCCTTGGGATGCAAGTTTTAGCCATGTTCAGTTTGGATTAAGAGGTTACCATCCATAAAGAGAACCAGGATACTTCATTTATACTCACCCCACTTCATTACAGTTCAAAGTACTGTCATGTGAGAAAATAAAGTTTAACTTTTCTGTGCCTTGTAATCTTTTCCAGAAAGTGCAAGGTCTTCAGCAATGCTATAGTAGTGCAGGGATGGAGGAAGATACATTGCATGTAAAACAGTAGTTTCTCTAGCACTTCGAGAACTGGCAAGTACACAGAAAACACATTCAATGGTCACATTTACATTTATGAACTCAAACAAAATAATTCACCAGATCCACTTGGAATAAATAGCATTTTGTACACTCACTTCTGTACAGACACATTTCACATTACAGAAAATACCTACTATTTTACAAACGCAAACAAAATTAACTTATTTAATGTATTATACAAAGAAATTGAGACACTTTAAGTAAAACTGGACTGCAGGATTAGATGTGAACTCATGTGTTATGAAGTCCAGCAAAGACGTTATAAAATTCCCTTCTATGACTTCTCAGCTATATCAAGCATTGTTAGAACATTAGACCTGAGCTGCTAGCCTCGTATCAGAGACAAGGACAGGACCGTAACAGTGCAGTGTAGCAGAAACAGAGCTGAATGAAGGAGAAAAGAATGAAAGAATTTTCTGGTGACTCAGATGAAGCTAAATCTCAGAAGTAATTTAGGCTGTCCCTTTCCCCTCCTTTCCTGGCAGTATAACTGCTGCTGAAGTGCCACAGTAATGGTTTTGGTCTAATGCCTTCTCTTAGGCACATATTGCAGTCAAGAGAGATTTTTAAATCTTCCAAATTTGCATCAGGAAAATAGAATAAGTGTAAGACAAAGTAACATTTTACACATGCTTCCTGATCTTTTCCATGTTAGGCCCATGAGCATTATAAAGGTGAGCAATAAAGGCTGGTATAGTTGAATATCCATATCCTGTACAGCACTCTTTCAAGAGACGTAAACCATATTCTGTAACGGAAAACCAAAACAATACAATCTTCCGTCAGCGTATTTTTTAAAATCATTTTATTCATTCAATTGCAATGTTTCATTGCATAATAGTAGAAAGTAACAGCAACAAAATATAATTTTTAAATAGTTTTCCTGTTGATTCTTACAATTTTGTCACCATACACTTGTTGATGACATCAAGAATATATTTTTATTGCACACCTCCATCATCCGGCTTGCAGCACTTTCTGGGGGGCCAGGTGTATCCAATTTGGAAGAAATTATTAAAATCTGTTCAGCTGGTTCTGCATCAAAGAACTCTGTAATTGCTTGGTTCTAGGGCTTACTGCCATCTGACACTGAAATGGCAACCATCTGTTAAGAATTCCTCCACTGAGTAAATTTATTCATACACTGTAGAAAGATAGAAAGGAAAAATCTTTCAAAACAAACAAAAAAACAACAACAACAAAAAAAAACCCAACACCAAAAACTTCTTAGTCATAACTGGTTTTTGGATGAAGTTCTGATGCATGCAATTGACACTGGTTCTTGTGAGATTTCAGTGCTATCTGATTATACAGCAGAAAGAACAATTTGCTTGCCACAAAATATTATTTTTTCATGCTAATAAAAACTCATCGGAAAAAGAAGCATTGTTTTTCTGTTATTCACTCATCAATATTATGTCTACGAGGTGCTGAAAACTCCACAGATCAAATTAAAAAGTATTCTTGGCATAGAGAATACAGGAGCTGAAAGCATAAATCAGTTTCTGTAAAATATATATTCACATTGTACTATCAGTTCATATTGTAACTTTAGTCACAAGGTTTATTTCAAACAACTTGAGACATCCCAAAGCTAGGTATATAATCAAAGGTTATCCTTCAACTTTCTTCTGTAGTCAGTACAGAGGCAGTACCTTAAGGCTCATGATCAAGCTGGTGAATCAACTTCTGGAAGTACTTTGTCAAACCTTCTGTATGTCTATGGAAGATCAAGACTTATAAGAAGAACATACCATGAATTCTTAAAATTAAGACATAACATATAGGAATATAGGGGAGAAAAACCCACACCTTAATATTACTTACTATTATTTTATGAGTTTGGAATCCTATCATGGGTTTCAAATGCATCTTGTCAAAGTTGATAATATAATTGTAATAATTTCACATTTCTTTCAACAACCTAAAGAAACCAATCAATGTAAGTTTAGACTTAAACTTGACAAGCAGAGAAGAAATAAGAGAAAATTTGAAGGGATGATGGATTCTTGTGGAAAGTATTTGCTAAATTATTGTTGGGGGTCTTCCTACCCCCCCGCAGATTGACACTTCCTCCCAAGTTGGTGTCATCTGCAAACTCACTGAGGGTGCATTCAATCCCCTCACTCAGATCATCAGTAATGATCTTAAACAGACTCCATTACTGACCCTTTGGGAACACCACTCCTGAGCAGTCACCAGCTGGATTTAACAACACTTCTTCATTCCCAGCTCTTCTACCTCAAGCAGGGTAGGCAGATGAGGCATGGGTAGTCTGTAAGAGTTCCCCTCTGCCTCTCCCTCCTCCTCACACTTCTCCTGTGCTCTAGCATGGGTCATTCTAGAGTCAGCAGTTCTTCAAGACAAACCTTCTCCAGCATGGGCTCCCTTTTTTTCCCCTCACTCCTCACTACCTGACCAGTAGTTTTGCACTGTATTAAATGTGTTCTCCCGAGGCACCAACTGTTGTGGCTGATGGGTTCAGCTGTGTCTTGTGGTGAGTCCACTGTGATTGGCTGTGTCCAGGATAGGGCAGCCTCAGGTGTCTTCAACACCTTCATCAATGACACTGATGACAGGCTCAAGTATACTCTCAGCAAGTTTGCAGATGACACCAAGCTGACTGGTGTGGTTGACACATTAGAAAGAAGGGAAGCAATCCAGAGGGACCTCAACAAACTCAAAAGGTGGGCCCTTGTGAACCCAATGATGTTCAACAGACTAAAGTGCAAGAGTTTGCACTTGCAGCTGTGTAATTCCAGATACGTATAGAGGCTAGGAGAAGAACTCATTGACAGTAGCTCTGCAGAGAAGGACCTGGGGGTCCTAGTGAATGAAAAACCAAACATGAACTGAACTCATGCAACTCAGAAGGTCAATGGTATCCTGAGCTCATCAGAAAAGGGGTGGCCAGACAGGAAAGGCAGGTGACTGTCTCTCTCTACTCTCTGCCCTCATGAGGCCCCATCTGGAACACTGCATCCAGGTCTGGGGCTCCCCAGTACAGGAAAGATGTGGAGCTGTTGGAGAGTGTCAAGAGGAGGGCCACAAATATGATCAGAGGGCTGGAACACCTCTCCTACAAAGGAGAAGAGAAAGCTGCAAGGAGACTTCATTGCAGCTTCCAGTATTTAAAAAGGGATTGTAAAAAGGAGGGAAAGCAACTTTTTACTCAGGTAGATAGTGATAGGACAAGGGAAAATGGTTTTAAGCTTAAGAAGGGAAGATTTAGATTGGACGTCAGAGGGAAGTTCTTCACGGAGAGTGGTGAGGTGCTGGAACAGGCTGCCCAGAGAAGCTGTGGGTGCTCTGTCCCTGGAAGTGTTCAAGGCCAGTTGGATGGGTCCCTGGGCAGCCTGGTCTAGAAACAGAACTGAAGGTTGGTGGCCCTGCCCTCTGGCAGGGGGGTTGGATCTTAATGATCCTTGGATTTCTTCCAACCCAAGCCATTCTGTGATTCTTTTCTCCAAGCATCCAACCCTGCACCCCCACCTACTGTCAATACCTGGATATGAATATTCAATTTCATTTTCTTGGGTTGAAATGATAATGACATGTGAACATGAAGACTTGATTAGCTTATGAACTATTCTACAGCTGTCACATTGAAAAAGCTGTTCTGATCATATACGAACAAGAGGATAAAGTTCATCCAGATTCATAGCACAGGCAAGGAAAAGGTCCCATCATGAAGTAGAACAAACAGTACTGCAAGTTCTGCTGTCCAAAAAACGCAAAATGAAAATACTAGATTCGCTTCCTAATCAAAACAAGTTTTTTGGTTTTGTTATTACTGATCCCATAGGAAGACCAGCTTTGTACTTACATGGGTTTTTTTCTCAGGCCCGTCAATATAGCAGTTCATAGAAATCATTTAAAACCTGACATTTCTTACAGCACCTTCCTTTCATCAAATTATATCAACTTCTTTCTATTGTCCTTGAAGAAAACAAGCTATAAAAAGGAATTTTCTGCTGTATCAGTGTCTATACTACCATTAATTTCAACCAGTGCCTTGGCCAAGACATTCTCACTTTCCCCTTTCTACTGCAAGCAATAGGAGATTCAAAGTGCCAGAGCACCCAAGAGCTAGGAGGCAGCTAAGAGAGTTCAGAATGCATAACGTTGTGTGATCGGTAAGATGATAATCATCTCACAGAAGAAAAAATTTCTGAACTCTCATAAAGAGCAACTTTCATCTGTCACTAGAGGGAGGGAAAGAGCCATGAGAATGTGTTTTCACTTCATGTGTTTTGTAGCCTTTGGACAATGTATTTTACCGGGGACTGGGGAGCTTCTTTATCCCAACCCCCCCTTCTTGAAAGAGCTCTTCTTACCTGCAAACTCTAGCCTGACATTTCTACCCACAGCCATTTTAACAAAGAATCTTTTCTGGCCCGCTGCTGCTTTGGTATTCCCAACCCCTGACAGCCTGAGTCAGTGCCCAACCTGTAGACAAGTAGACCACTCTCAGACAGCTCACTGAGCTGCGGTTAACCCCAGGGCTGGATACTTATGGATAATGCCTTCAGCCATCCCACCTCTGGCTAAGCGTCCTCTGGGACTGTAAACTAAGCCATAAACATCTTTATTAATTCATTAATATATTTTACTGGTTCTCAGATCGTTGTGGTAACGGAATTACTGTGACCAAGAATGCTGTTTTATGACAGAAAATAAAACTGGAGCTTAACTGAGTGTGACAGTGACTATAGAGAAGAATAACATTGTTAATGGAGCTCTTGCTCTGCTCAGATTCCACAGACAACACTGGGATTGTAAAACAAGGCTCAGTTTGATTTTATACATAGCAACAAAGTCAAACTGACAGAAACAAGGGTTGTGAGATAGAAACATAGCGAAACCATGCTCATGTCAGAAAAGTTCTGGCTAATGAACTGAAGACAAGATGTCTGAAGCAATATATTCAGTGCTAAGGTTAGTAGCAGCACTGTAACAGCCAAATATCCTTTTCTCAACTCTGTGTTGTTCTTTGTGAGGGAGTTGCTTTGTACCTTTGCTGTTGTTAAACTCAGAGTTAATATCAAAAGACACTTCTTTATGGAATGGTATCACAGAAAGCAAAATGCTGAATGGTTGACAGCACATTATCATTGGCCCTGCCATTTCCAAAGCAGGGCACAGGGGAAACGGAGCCCAGCACATGAGGAGCCATCATGAGCAGGTGGCAGCATAACTTGTAAGGAGACTCCTGCAGCAAAATTGCTGGCAAAGAGCCATGAAGCTGTCAGAACTGTTTGCATTTAGTTCACAGAAGTTATGCCAGCATCCTGGTTTGACTGAAGCCTGTTGCAATACAAAGATCTCTGTTAAGGAAATTTGAAACAGCAATTGTAACACACATGTTCAATACAAAAACTTAATGTACCGGAGGATGGAAATGAGAGATGCAAGATCTGAGATCTACTCCAAAGGATAACGTGCCATGCAAATACTCTCTCCATGTAATCACCTTTAAGAATTCAGAGAATGCTGTAAACTTGCAATAACAATTACCAAGACAATAACCAGGCAGTACTTTACTTTGGAACACAGAATAAATTTTCTTATCATTCAAATATTTAAGCAGAAAAAGATACATCCAGCAGCAACCAAATCTGTCAACGTTCAAACAGGTAGATTTAAGAAAAAAAAAAAAAAATCAATTCTTAATATTAAGCTGTCAGTATTATCATAAAAATGATAAATTCCAACTTTTATAGCATCCAGTCATCCATAAACTCTGTTGGCATTGGTGGTGACTTTTTGGGAAGAGAAGTAATCTCAAAGATTCAGACTTGGAAGCATTTGCAAATTCTGCTAGCAAAAATAGTATTTTAGAGCCTGAAATCCAAAGGAAAAAAAAGAGAGGGAGAGAAAGAAGTAAAAGCAGTAATCATAGTTATGCACGCATATGCCTATGTAGAAATTAATTCAGAACACTTGCACACTTCTATAGATTGTTCAGCTCACATCAAAACTTTCCCAAGGGAAATTACCAACCCTTAAAATCATCCACAGCCTTCAAAAGAATCCCTCTCAGAATACAGTCAGATTCGAGGAGAAACTGTAAAAATAATTCGAAATATACTGATGTAGTTCATCATGAATGTACAGTCTTTGGGAACAAGTGGCAGCATAAGTAAAGCTGTTGTATAATTGAGATTTCCTGGAGGGTTCTTTTTTTTGCTTGCTTGCGTGCTTACTTTTCTTTCAAACCGTGAAAAGAGTAAATTGGAGGGAAGTGAGAATTCTGGAAAATTCCATTCTAGAAGAGATAAAAGTTTGTTGTTGTTTTTTTAATATATATTCTGTGTACTGAGAGTTTTTTCTTCCCTCTCTAGCTGAACTTGGGACCTGTATTTCTGCAGTGTCATGATGGCTGCTGTTCTAGGCTGCCTCCCTTCTTGAGAAGGCAGCACAGCTTGGTGGCCTGAAAGCCACCACTTGGGAGATGAGAGCCAAGGGCACCCAGTTTTGGGTGGTGGTATGGTGATACATTCCCATGGTCATCAGCAGCCAGTGGCCCTCCACATCTAACTAGAAGCAGTGAGGATGCTGACACAGCAGAAAACCATCTACCTTGGAAACATTTGTGCCAACATTTTTCTAAGAAGTACATCAGGAACCTGTCCTACATCTGTAGAAACCATGAGCAGGCTGTTTTTGAGTATGCTTCCCGCAGTGCCTGTAAAGGCATTTCACTTTATAGTGGAGCACTAGGCCAGCAACTACTGCCCATTTGTTCCAAAACAGCACATACCCCTTTATACTGGTCTGTTACAGATGAACATTTCACTTTGGAAGTCTCCTAGTGTTAGAAGGCAACTGCAGGATCAAAACCACAGAAAATAAGTTCATCTAAGGGCAAATTTTAGTCCTTAAAATTGCATTACATGAAGGAAGTGCCATTGGGAACAATTAAGAAATCAGCATCTGCCAAAAAATACATACAGTTATTTTCTGTTGGAAGTGTAGGGAGGGAGTGATATATTAGGAACCATTTTGCAATGACAACCACTCTACCAACGTGAAAGTTTTAAAACACTCAAGAGATCTTTCACAAACCAAATCTGATGCCCCTTGTGTCATCAGAACAAATATATGGCACACAGAGGAAAAGCCAGAACACATCAGAAACAGTGTCATTAGAGTAATCATGCTTAGATCACAGTTGCTGGGTACAGTTGCATAAACATGAATAAAGCAAGACTGCACAATGTACAATTTTAGTTTTTAGGAGTTATCTTGTGTTTATCATTAAAATTATTTTGCATATAAAAAATAGCAAGCTTTTCTCCTAGAAAAGTTAAAGTTTCAAATCGTACTAGCATGTATTTTAAAAGGAGCAACAGCAGGTAATTCAGAGATGTGTTCAATCTCGAGTTGTGTGTTACCTCGAAAGTGCCCCATATTTTTATTAGTATCAATAACTTTCTTTCGGAAAGTATTTTTCTCATGAAAGATGGGTTTTTTTCTGATTTGGTTAGATTGACCACGGCCTTGTTCTCACCATGTCATAGATGAAAAGGAAAGTATATAGGCCACCGTAATGATTAAGAATGACCTACTACTACTTAATCTTGACCATGTGATTTCATGAGGTGTATTGTAGATGGAACTTGTTGACAAAGAAGTATTATGTAAAATGACTAGAGAAAGATATTTCATAAGCTTTGAGAATCTCTCATTATTATTCAACTGTTCTGTTTCATATCCAACTATGATATTACTTTTCTATACCAACTGACAATATCATAGTGCTCTTACAAATAAATAAATGTGATTCACGTTATTTTCATGTCACTCATAAGTATCAACATTTTATCTTAGAATGAATTTGCCTACTTTCTATCTGGAGAATAGAAATCTTATAACAGTATCTTTTCCTGTTATACTACAGACATTCTTTAGTGAAACAAAAGCTTTTCATACACAATACTTTAATATAATAAAATGGTCAGTCATCACAATATTTTCTCCCTGATAAATTAACTGACATCTTTCAGTCTCACTCTGTAAGCCATATCCTTACTTACAATTGATTGTTCTCTGAATTGTTTTTGCAGCCTCATGCACTATTTTTCTTGAATTGTGTTTCACAGATCTGAACACCTATGAAGAGTGCAGAAGCATGAAATACTAAGTTCTTCTGAGGACGCATTTCTCCTTTGGCCATGAAATAGAGTTGCTTAACATAAGTTAGTTCTTTGCAGATCCAGATCACTCCAGTTACCTGCTTTATTTATCACCTAAGCCTGGAACAAAATGTGACTAAAATCAGTGGTGATTTCATGCTTATTGCAAGTCATTTATAAAAGCTTTAAAAAGCCTGGGACTAAGAAGCATTACAACAAAATGCACTTTAAGAAATGCTACCCTTATCCCAATTTATTTAATAAATCCTAAAATATACCTACATTTAATCAGGGTTTAATTCATTTAGGATATAGTACTTTTGAAATTTTTCTTAAACAAAATCACAATTGTGACAAATATTTAATAAAATTTTAAATATACAAATATTTAATAAAATTTTAAATATACTTTATCATTAATATTATATTTATTGACTAAAGTGATTATATAGTATTAATATGATTAGATCTACTTTCAGAAGCCAAGCTTAACTATAATTTTTTTTTCTCACTATCACTAACACCTCTAATTCTTTAACAATTGACTATCATACAATCACAGTTATAATGACAGATCTATGGATTTATCAAATTTTTCCATATCCCAACTTTGGCTTGATATGAGCTTACTTTGCTCAGTGTTCCCTGGTTTATTCAAAATACATAAGACAGCTCATAACTTCCAAATTTTTTGGACAGAATGTATTTCAGTTACTAATTTTAAAAGTATCTTACATTCATTAATTGCCTTATGACAAATGGAAAATAAAGTACGTGCATGCCACTATAAAATCCTATCCCTTTATGGTAAAGATAAAATAAATAAAAATGGAGCTAACACTTAAAAATTCTCTCTATTGTTATTCAGTTCAGTATTTTAATTCTATTTTTCCTTGTTTCTGACATACTGTATGAAAAATGCTTTAAATTCTACTTTATTTCATTGGAAAAATACCTTTCCTTCCCATTTATTTTTACTTGCTTGTTTGTTTCAATAATATACTATATTTTTTCATTCCAAGTATATACTTCATTCCTCCCTCCTCCCCCCCCCCCCCCCCCAACAACAACAACAAAAAAGGAGCAATTTTCTGCCTATCCTGACTCTTCACTTTTAACTACATTTAACTATTGCTTTCAAACTCAACTTAGGTAATTGAATTTTTTCTCTGTACCAGGTCATTATACATATGTATTATTATTTTTTTTTAAATCAACTTATTCTATTTTTTTCCCTGTTGTGGTTTTTGAGGACATCGCTAAGATTTTTTTATAGCATTTTCATTTATGCAGTTTTCTGTTTAAACAGTTTTCTGTTTAAATTTTCTTTTGGATGATTTGAGTCATAATTAATTTCAGCTTTGTGAAATTACAGTCCCTTAAGACATTACATATTTATTTGTATGAGGTCATTTGCTTCAATACTTATAATATTTACAATCTATGTATCTACTAGATTTTAATTTTGCTTCTGATACTTTCCTGACAATGTGGGAAATCCTAGAATTTCCCATATAAGCTGCAAATTTTTCATTTTAAAAAAGAAAGCCATTTATCATTTGCAGAAATTGTGAAGTTCTAGTATAGCCAACAAGACGAAACAAGTATCTACTCAAGTTGAATTCCACCATGGTAATGTAGATAGGCATTCCATTCAGTATGTAGCTGTGTCTTCACACGTACTTTGCCAAATAGCACAATCTGCCACTGAAATGACCATGTTCTGTGCTATCTGTTGAAATATTCATCCTTAATAGTAAGTGAAATGAAAGAACTAGACAGTATGTCTCTCATTGTCCCCTAATAGACTGTGTTTTTTAATAGTTTTGTCACACAAGGATTCTCATGAAATCTGATTACAACTGCAAGACAAATTTCACCCTCCCATTCTTCTGTCAGCATAATGCTTTTTTGTCTAATGTATCAACTTGTTCCCTCTGGAAAAGATCTTTTTTCTGTTGAGCTGTGAATGAATTCAGACCACATAAATTTTGTCACAACTCAAACTGAGGGTGAATTCAGACGTAAGTTTCCTGATTCAGATCATCTGTTCTCAAGGACCTAAAATTATGAAGTAATGACTTTTGGGGCCATAACATAGAGTATCTTAAAGAGGATCATGAAGTGCTTTGCATTAGGGAGCATGTCTAACTGCTGGTGAAAGATGGTTGAATTTTATCTAAATTCCCACTGGATAATAATCCAGTAAGTACGCTGAAAATCCTAGCTCTCTTTGACAGACTGAGTCCAATGCAAAGCTCACTCACTTAGATGATGTAATGGCACATAGAGGAATGTAGAGAGAGACATTTACCTAGGAGCAGTGACATCCTCGTGAGAGCATCTGCTGAGATGCTCTCTGATCTCACTGAGAAAAGTGAAAAATAGGATTTTATATTCTCCTTAGATGTAGGTAGTTTGAATCCACTTTAACAAAGAGCAAGGTGGAAATTGACAGGCTGGAAATATTCAAAATTCAATAAAGCTATGACAGTACCATTTAAAACCAGAAATATGATAAGTGAGAAGCCAAGGAAAGACTTAAACAAGAAGAGCTTAACTCTAGGTGGATCAGGGATCAAGGGTAATTTTTTCTTCTTGTCATGAAAAAGCATGCAAGATCGTTCCTGTGTTTCTCAGTTTATCTGGAAGAAAACATGGAATGTGTGATGACTGTAATGTAATTTCATTGTAGATTATGAATATTAGTGGTTGGTTACTAATTCCACAGACACGTTGCATTGCAGTTAAACTTTTTTTTTTTTTTTAATAGCTGTTGTATCACATTATTGCTCACTTGACTGTAGCTTGCATCCTAGGGTTAGAACCCCCAGTGGGGGTCTGAGAAAAAGAATCCAAAAAGTTATCCCTTGAAGAAGTTCATTTAAAGACATTAAAGAGACCAAAATTATATGGATGTGGCTGGCCAGCAAGGCCTCAGACTTCCAACTGTGGAAGGTAGTGTGACACCGCCAAAGCGTGATCCCCATGGAAAGATGACACTTCAAGACAAGCTTGAAACATGAAAGCATTCCTCCAGCCAAGGACTCCCACCAAGTTCCCCCATTTGCATCCATCACAGACACGCCTTATGACCACAAACAGGACTGTGATACACTTCTGCCTCCCCCTAAGACACAGAGGAATGACATAATTGAGTGTTAAAACCCCCAGCACAGCTGGGAAAGCATTCTTTCAGGCCAAGGAAGACAATATCGCACATACTCCAAGGATTCAGTCAAAATCTCTGCCATAATTAAAGTGTGTGTTATGTTTTCCCGGACCCCAAGCAACTCTTAAACTCAAACACTTAAAGAAATGACAGCACAAACACCTCTGGGGCAAACAAACACTCATATAAATGCATACTTAAAATTTCACGTTCCCCAAATATACTTTTGGATGGAATCTGAGATAAGAATTTCCAAAGGAGATGGTGATCAATGTGAAAAAAAATTATTTTTCTTTAAATGAGCATTAAAAAATCTTTGATATTCATATGCTCAGCTTGTGACACTTAGAATGTTAAGACTACAGCTGTCATTGGAAAGTAAACCATTAGAGAAAACTTGTGTTAGCAAAGGAACAGACTACATGTAATGACAAGAGAAAGAAATGTATGGAAAATAAGAATATAAAAAACAGTTGCATGACCTGGATATAGCAGAGCTATGAATGCATTAACAAAGAGAGAGCACCCTTTGGTAATAAAATAACAAGACTAACATTTACCTGGTAAAAAAAGGCTTTGAGAATGAGGGAAGCCCACATCACAGAACCTATGTCACTATGTGGCAATTTTATTTATAAGTTTTAACACAAGGAATTCTGTGGTAATTTTTTGTGCCCACTAAAATGAGGTCCCACAATTTACTATCTAGAGCTATTCTCCTGCAATTCAGCCTACTGAGAAATGCAGATACTGGTGCATATGTGGTAATTAAGTACAGATGTGATTATTTGACAAATAATCATAACAAATAATTGTCACTTCCTTGTTTAGAAACCACTAATTTAAAACATGTGTGTGCTGACCTAACCTCTCTAGTGTACCCTCTTCTAATGTGGAAAGAGAAGAGGGAGAGAGATTCAAGCTGTTATCTTTCCTACAGGAAAACTAACCTTTCGTTCTCTGGTTCTAACTTTCAGTTTCACAGTTACTCTTCTCGGAAGCATGTTTCACACTGGCTTCTGTTTTGCAACACTTGTCATAAAAAGCCATTTTAGGAGAGCTGAGTGGGAGGACAGAGACTCAAGACACAACATGCTGTTGATACTGCTTCTTCCAGATATAATAGTGACAGTCATTTACATTACAAGACTGCTGCACTCCTCCAGACATGAGGAATATACAGATATATTTTCGGTCAGAATAACATTCAGGCATAACTAAATGGACAGATATTTTGTAAGGAAAAATGTGGATGCTTCATCTCAGGCTTTGTTCTATATTCCAGCAAAAAAAAATGCAGATATTAACTGGTGTACAAGAGGGTTGACCAGGACAAAATGGGAGCTCCTTTACATGTTTTTGAAGAATTATTGCCTTGAGGATATAACGTGATTGTAGAAAGCAAGCAGTCACAGAAACCTACAGGTACAAGAAAAATACAGCAACACACACAAGAAGAAATTAAGCATATCAGCAAGTGAGTTTCAGACCACCTTTTCCCTTAGCACATGAAACAGCCCCAGGCCTTCACCTTGTTCATCATCCACGTGAAGTAATACTGACAGTTAATAACACCTCCTAACCTCATAAGAGTCATGGGAAACTTAGTTATTTAAATATTACAAATTAAAAATCTTAATTTATCCATTCACATAAGTAAAATCAAAGGTAATCTTACTTCAATTTCACTAATGATGTTGTGCCAAGGATAAACAAATAGCATCAGAAGTAACAATTAAAATGGTATATTTCTAAGGTTGCAAATGTCATATGAAAATACTTACTTTGAAGTACACTGTTTATCTGTACCAAAAAATTTAAACCCAGTCTTCAAACAATTAAATCTAGGTTCTCAGTCAAGTGTTGGTATAGAGTCTTTATGAAGAAAGAGCAAGACTCTTGCTGAGTGTTTATGTAAAATAGTGCTGTTTACATTTCAACTTCCCCTCAGAATCTGTAGTGTTATGTTTACGGTAAGTGGCCAACAAAGTTGTATAATTCTTTATCATGAACAAAACCATTTTAATTAATTACTAAAACTTTCTGTCATATCATCATTATGAAAACTGGGGAAAATGAGCACTTGTATAATCACAAGTTGTGGCTTCTAATTCTTTCAGTTTCTGTCCTATATTTTTGTAGATATTTCATATAATACAATTGAAATCCCAGGTTTTATAAATGATCAAGTTTAAAAAAAAAAAATTGAATTGAAGCAAGGCTACTTTCTAGGTCTTATTAGCCTTACCCTTGCTAGAGGGTGCAGTAGGACATAGGACATAATACAATCTCATTGGAAGAATTCTTTCTGATCAAAAGTAAGGTATCCAGATAGGAGAAAGTATTCACTGTGGTAGTACTGAGAGAAGTGCTCCAGGGCTGCACACAGTCTCCTCTGAAGATATGTGATGCTTTGCTCTGCCACTTTTGCATTGCACAGGCAGCTCATTTCCCTGCAGACACTGCCAAGGTCTTCCCTTGCTGGTGATATTGGTGCTGTTTCCATGTAGTGAAGAGGTCTCACAGAGATACTCTGGCTATGGTGGTGATCAACACAGGTTGGGTGCATACCACACCCAAGCCCAAATTCCTGTCAGTCCACATCTCCAGTTCCTTCAAAAGAAAACTAAAGTACATAGGTAGATAATAACCACAGCATTTTCTTCTTGGCAGAAGATAACCACAGCTCTTGGCCTTCATTACGAGTGCAGGAAATCTTGGTAACAGATAAACCAGAACAGTTGGCTAAGGGTGGTAAAGAATGTCTCAAATCAACAGGAAGCAGTCAGCATCATTCTGTGGTACATTTGAAAGCATTCTTCTGGAGTTGTTTGCCTTCAAATGGGAGGGTTCAGGAGTGTTCATTGGCTGAAGACTTGGCCTGGGAGCAAATTATTCCAGTCTGATACAGGAAATTGCATGTGAAGGGAAGACAGAAGGTGGCATCTCCTTGCTTCCTTTTATCTGTTCATTAAACCTGCAAGGCCTGGAAGATGTGAACAAAAGAGGTCCTTCTGAGATCCCAAAGCCAGAAGCTGTCACTCCAAAAGAGTAAGCTTGACCACTTTGGACTATAAGAGTTTGTACTGTCATTGTTAGTCATCAACTGACAAACACAACCTTGGATGATCAGCCACTATGGAGGATCAGCACCTGACTCCAAGACATCACTAGATTGAGGAGTAGTGAACTGCTTTGCTGTGTTTGTATACCTCTCTGCCTGTCTCTCTTTCTCCATTTTTTCTCTATATATTCTTTTATTCTTTTACTTTTCATAGTAGCCATTGTCAAATATTGTCTTATTAATTGTAATTAGCAAACTAGCCATTTTCCCCTCCAAACAGAATATTAGTCATTGTTAAGAAATCTCTCAATAATATGTGATTTTCTTGTATATCTGCTGTATAACCAGAGAATTCATTCTGATGTCATAATAACCAGATCAATATACTTTCATTTAATTGGGAATGGAAAAGAACAGAGAACAAGCCTGTACTGAGACTAAGTCAGAAGAAGGAAAGCGATATGGATATGGCATATATCCCTAGCTCCCTTGGTGCCTTGTCTCAGACCACTGAAACTCCAGTGGTTTGTATTTGTGGTGGAGTCAGTGAAAGAAATGACCTTCTGGATTCTGATGCAACTGGAGAGGAAAAATTCCAGTGCTGAGATCAGCTTCCCTTCCCTCTGAGAAACACAAGAACAAGTGGAAGCAGCGAGTAGCTGACTGATTGATAGCGTGAATTCCACCTGCTTAGGAGAAAGAAATGTGTGAACTTCATAGTGGCAACAGATGAAGTGGATTTGTTTAATTTATGGACATATCCTTGACTGTGCTGCTGAGAAAAGCTATTCTAAGAGCGTTTTGCCAAATGTCGCCAGACAGGAGCACAAAAATCAGCAAAATGCTGAAACTCAGGAAATTTTCCCAGCTTTTCTTACTGCACCTCAGCCAACTAAGCTAACTTGCTTGGGTACATCAACCTGAAGTGAAACTTCAGTGTTCTGGGTTAACGGCGTAGAATCAATCCTTATCAAATGCAACTCTCACACACCTGCTCTGACTTTGAGAGAAACGTTTGACAGGGTAGCAGTCCAGAAATGAATGTTAGCACTTATCTCTGATTTTCACTAACTAATCAGAGTGGACTGCTCAGCCAAACCAGATTCTTGCTTTCCTCAATCTCCCAAGTAGATTTTGGAGGCCAGATGAAAAATGAGATGTCCCTTTCACCCTCAAACTCGCTGAAGCAGTCAGCAGTTCAAGCTGTCTCTTTTTTCCTGCCTCCTACAATCCAGTGACAGGTTAGTCTCAGAAAACAAAGTAACATGCAATACATCACCACTGCTAAGAAAAAGAGAAAAACACCAAAAAAGCCCACCAAAAACACAATCAATCATACTGAAGGCTCCACGTATGTGGTTACCTTGTTATAAAAGTCTTAGCACCTTACATTTCAACAGCTCTTTCAGGGTAAGTCCCCTGTGTGTAACTTGTTTCTTGAAAGCTCAGATGCAATTTTTTAAATTCCTTCAGAGTGGGGTTCAATCTACAAGAGCTCACTTACACTTCCTCTCACAGGTCAGAAACAATAGGTCCGCAGAAATTTATACATCTTAGTTTATCCTCAGATTGAGAAAAACTTATAGAAGAACCTGTATAACAAACCATGGGCATGCAGTATGACAATGCTGTCTGATACACATTTCTTTCTGTGGAGATTTTTAACAAAGTCCTCTATAAATTACAAGAACTTAATTTTATGGAAGCATTAAAGTGGCGCCTTTCACACACAGATACACACACACAAAGTAAAAAGAATAACTTACTGTTGTTGATCTATGAAAATACAGTTCTAGAAATACATATGTAAACAACACTTTTAATGACTTCTGAGTGTTTTCAGAATTGAATTATGCTTCACTTTTAGTTTTAGTTTATGATTTGATCAGAATGTGATCTCAGTTTATGTACTGTGTTACTTACATCAAAATGCTTTATGTGTGATTTTGGGAAAGTCATTCTGATTCATAACAGATGAATAACTGTTGAGTAACAGACAGCAAGAATTCCTCACTAATAATATCCAAAATCCTACTAAAATAAAGGTATCTTAATGCCTACTTATATTTTGTACCTTTTAAGCTATTTTCTACCTCTACAGAGGAGGGTCATATTGATTCAACAGAGATCAAGTAAGAGATATTTACAGAAAACTACTTTCAGTATACTGAAAAACATACCAAAATACTAAAATACCAAGTATAGGTGATTATGATTTATCATCAAAATATTTCAGTATAGACAGCAGTAATGAGAAAAACAAAATTAAAATATTAGTTCTGCAGAAGCATCTATGGATGTTATGGGAAAGCTGAACATAACAAGATAATATGATGTTGTTCCCTCAAGAAAAATGCAAACAGCTGGAGAGATTTCAGAGAAAAGTGACAATCGGAATCTTGCCAAAATTTTTACTGAGGGAAAGTTGAAAGAAACAGGGTTGCTCGGTCTAAGGAAGAGGAGAATGGAGGAAAGAATGAAACATCTCAGGCTTCCAGTATACTGGTCTTCATCAAAACCCACCTGGACATTTTCCTGTGCAACCTACTGTAGGGAACCTGCTTTAGCAGGGGGTTGTACTTGATGATCTGCAGAGGTCACTGCCGACATCTGTGATTCTGTGATCATTGGAAGAGAAACAATTATTTTATTTATTGAGTTTTGTCGTCAGTTTGGGCTGCAATGGACTAGAAAGTAGAGTGAAGAAAAGAAAATCAAAGAAATCTAGTTTTTTTTCTGAAGCTAATAGTAGTGAAGTATCATCGTAGTTTGCCTGGAGAGAGGCTAGGGAGACCCCACTACCGTAGGCTTGAAGGGCTACTTATTATTATTTATCTGTCAGCAGTGACATGGGTAGAGATGTATCTGTCATGATAATGAGATTTGCTCCAGACTTTATGGTACTATACTCCGCACCTGTAGAATGAGTGCTGCAGCCTATTTTCTATTTCCCATGTTGTGATCTGTGATTGAAGAGCAATAGGGTAGCACATAAATGCTCTGAAATATTAAGCTGTATACAGAATTAGAAGTTTTTATCTCAAGGTCACTCACTACCATTTTCTTTGACCCATCATTAGCTTATTGAGAAAGCTTACTATGTATTCTTCCAAGTCCTCAGTGGATAGTCTTGAAAGCAGAAGAATAATGATCAAGCTGACAAATAACAGAGCAAAAAGTATATTGTGGCCAGTGAATATCCTTTCTATTTGACAAATGTGTTTGTTTGCATATGAATGTAGGTACTGATATGAATAGTCATTTATCAAACTTTTACTTGAAAAGGCACCAGACTGTTTATTGGAAAAGAATAGATTGCAAAATAGGTGAAGCAAATAACTATTTCGGATTCCATTCATGCTTCTGAATTATATTCAGGATTATTCAACCATCTCTGCCAAAAGACATGCAGGCAGTTCACCACTTGTACGGACATTTATCAGAACTGAATTATATTAGCAAAACACAGGTAAAGATCAATATACAATATACATAATCTTATTAGGATGATTAAGGGCTGAGATATATTTTCTCCCACTAACCTTTTGGTTTTGTCAGAGAAGCTCTGTACTCATAAACTTGTCAGTTTATGGAAGTGCAGCGTACTTTTCATCACGCATTACAGTGCTAAGGTCAATTCTGGTTCACTAAGCCAAAGGAAAATCTATCATTTCTATATCTACGAGCCACAATGAAGTGTGTCATTTTTTGGCTCCCTTATTCCGTTGTCTTCAGCCTCCTGTATAACTCTTATTTCTGTTTCTCTTATCAGCCCTTGTTTAGCTCATCTTTCTCTTGGTCTGAGATGCTCTTCACTCTGTCATTACCTTCACTGTCTTCCCACAGAATGGCCATTCCTGGGCAGCTTTTCATCTCTTTGTCTCTTTCACTTCAGCTGTTGGTAATTTATAAATGTGATAGCTGCTTTCAACAGCACTGAACTACTGGACATAGCACAACATGTGTTGGGAGACATCTGCAGGCTAATTCCTGCCACAGAAATTAATGGAAATTAACTGGTAGGCAAGTCAAGAACATCTCAGACACACCTAGATTATCTTCCTTTTTTCGCTTTCATGGTCACTCTCAAGAAAATCATATCCTCGCTCCAAAAATAAATACAAAAAAGTATTGATTCTGCATGGCTTATCTGCTTATGCTTATGGCTTATGCTTAACTGCTTATTACCATTAAAACAGATACAATCTTGGTAATCATTCGATCTCAGAACACTAACAATTTTCATATAATGGTGTGATGTAACAGCATGACTGTTTAAGTCTCTCTAGATACTTGATTCTAGATACATTCTAAAGACTAGTAAACATTATAAAAACCAATATTGCATTTATAAAAACTAGCAGATCTGCCTTATTCTCTCTTTTGGCATCTCACACCCAGATTTCAGCATACCATCAGTCACATGGTGCCAAACAACCAGCATAAGCAAGGTCTGTGTGCTTTCAACGGATGTTCATAATGATGTTCCTAGTGCTTACACAGTAGAGTTATTGCCAGAACATCATTAAACATTTTCCAACTTAGATAATATTTTCCAGATCATTTAATAATTTTTCTTCAAATGTCCTTTGCATTCAGGTGTCTCCATACAGGTGACAGAGTTTCTCCACATCAAGCAGAAGGATTTGGGTTTTAAGATGGAAGCCCTCTGTGGGATACAGACATCTTAATTCTGTGAAGGCATTTTTAAAATTTTTGGCTAATGGCAAGGTGATTTCCTAATATCCCATCATTACAAAGACTGAACTCTGCTAAAAAGTGGCCAAAGGAGTTGAGAAGGGAAGACAACTGGAGAAGAAAAAAAAAAAACTCTGAAGAAGAAAAAAAAGCTCTTAAAAACTTAGGGGCACTCTAAGATTTCTGCAACAGAAGGTTGTTAAACAGTTACAATTTATACGAGCCATATTCCCATCTGAATCTATAGTAGGCCTGGAAAACAAATACTAACAAATACAAGTTAAATTTCAGTGTGTAGTTATTGACTCCAGCCAACTAGAAAAAGGTACTGTATTTAGCATTTTTCTCAGAAGCACTTTAGAACATTTTTTCAGAAGACAAAGTTGTTCTTACATTTGATGCAACACTCATCATAGAGGTTTCCAACCATAACTTAGTTATTTGTTCACTTTCTTCTCATAATTATTCACATTCCTCTCTGGATTACTTAGACTTTCAATTTGTTTTCCTAACAGTAGTTGTTGAAATTCAACAAATCTATTTTAAAGACAAAATGATCAAATAAATTTTTTCTTGTGTTCAGTTTGATGAATGGTTTTAGTGGTGAGTTCTTTGGTTTTCCAAAAATAAAATTCACAGTCTTACACCAAACCCCAGAAAGTTGTTTTAATGAAATTCAACCTATACATGCAATTCTTTCTTCCCTGACAACAACTTGTAGAAGGCAAATTGTAATAACATCATTGAAGTGTGGTCAGTATTTTATATAACAGCAATGTCTATGTTAAAACTATTTATCTGTTTTAAAGACTTAGGTTACAACCACAAACATAATAAAGTTATTCCTCAGTCTCAAGGTTTTCAGCCAGCACACAGTTCTTTTCTGAAGTTACTGAAAAATAGTTAACTTTTATAGATGTAAAGATCTCAATTGGTAAATGAAGTCATACTCATTTGGCTAAGAGTCTAGAAAGTGACGACCTGAACAGTCCTACATAAATATATGAGAGGACAAAGCAGGAAGACAGCCAGTACAAGAACTACGATCCTGTTTCTGAACAGCTGGATTTCCTGGCATTTGATGACAGTGTCAGAACTGCTCACAAGCAAGCTGGTGGATGCTCTACCTTAATATTCAAATATTATAATGTAAAAGGTAGATATTTTTTCTCTACATTTTCCCTTATGGGGTTTAGGAGAGAATGTCTGTAAATAATTTAATACCTTGAGCACATCATAAATCATGATGCAATATGTTGTGGTTCATAAAGTCAGGATAGGGAATTATTATATATTACATTTCAGTGTTAACATTTCAGCAGCCAGTAATTACAGTGTCTCCTAATAGCACAAAATCTGCACTTCTCAGAGGATCACTTGTCTTCTGAACATCACGATGTTAAACTATCTGAGAGATCAGGTTGCCAAAATGTTCTGTCAAATGACAATATGCCACTAGGGAAAGGACAAGTGAAAGGAAGTCTATGTCAAGCTGAAGGACGTCATTGTAGGGTTGGTCAAATTCTAGCCAAAGTCAACTCTGCTTCTGTTAGTTCTGCTTCTCAGAAGAAATATACTTTTGAGCAACAAGAGACCTCAGTGTAGCTCTGTCCTCTATTGCAGTAGAGGTGAAATACACTATGGAATGAATGCCACAATGATAATCTAATTCCAGAAGCTGTTAACCTGAAGCTTTCTGGGTCCTAGGATTAGTTATGTATGACTAACTTGGATTTTTTTCACAGAATACTGCAAATGATCACTATCAAAGGCTAAGGTTGTAAATTTATATCTCCCATTTTGTTGCCACATAGAGGTACCAGAATAGCATATTATGTTTTTCTGAACTGACTCCCTGATTTCCCATAATGTGTTATCTAGAACTGGAAGATGAGCACCACCCATCCACTCGGTCACTTTCTCCCTTGGAGATGGGAGAGAGAATCAGAAAGGTAAAAGTGAGAACATTTATGGGTTGAAAGGCAGTTTAATAGCTAAATCAAAAACTGCACATAAAAGCAAAGCAAAATGACATTCATTCTCTACTTTCCATCAGCAGGCAGATGTTCAGCCATTTCCTGGCTTCATATTGTATAATGATTTATTTGAAAGACAAATGCCATTGTGTCAATCACACACACCCCTCTTTTTTCTTTCCCACGGCTTTTGTTGCTGAGTTATGTGGAATGGAGTATTCCCTCAGTCCACTAGGGTCTGCCATCCTGGTTGTGTCCTGGTTGTGTGCCAGTTTCTTGAGCACCCTCTCCTCCCCACTGGCAGGGAAATGTCAGAAACAGGAAAGTCCTAGGTGCTATACAAGCACTGCTCAGAAATCACTAAAACATTGGAGTATTTTCAACACTATTTTCACCACAAATACAAAACATAGTACCACATGCACTACTATGAAGAAAATTCTCATGAACTAGCACAATTCCTCTTCACAACAGTGAAAGTTGGCAGCTTTTACCTTTTTCCAAGATAAATATTTTTATGTCAACACAAGACAGGGTCATACAGGTGCCCCTATTTCTCCTCCTCCTCTTCCTTCAACAGCTCCAAAAGTTGAACCACCAACATATACATTTCTGAGGAGAGGCAATGTTTTCATCTACAAATGAGAACTCTTATTCAGAAAGTCGTCTTTTGCCAGCTGTTGAATTTTGATATGGGTTATGAGGCTATAATAGAAGTGGATAAAACACCGTCCTATGCAATCTGGTGCAATCTGATAACACAGCCTGCACCTCTTACCCAAATGCCAGGGTTACATTCCTGCAGAAGCACTTGTCATTGGCACCCTGATGATCCAGCAGCTCTGTATGTTACCTCAAGTGCTCTTCTGATTGTCTTATTCTGCGAATGTTATGAATAGTGTTCAACCACTAGACTTTGTTACCTCATCACTTCCTACATCCTTTCCTCAGATGGATACCTCATTCCACATCCTCCTCCAAAAAATTCCCTACCTTTTGCAACCTTTTACCATGTCCTCTTCCCTTGACTAGCAAAAGCAACCCTAATTTCCCCAAATCTGTGATTTTTTACCTCTGCATTATCCCTGCCCTGTACCCCTGAGGAAAATATGGATCATAGGACAAGGAACAGGGTCCCCAAAGTAGGCACTATGAGCTGAATAGATCACAGCAGCAAGTATCAACAGACAAGTGAACAGTACTGAGTAGCACCATGATTGTCTGCATCGTTCTGTAGTACAGGACATCCCAGCTTTGGGAGAGAGTCCTAAATGTAAGAGGAAGCCACAGACCAGAGTATGAAGAAAGCTGCAAGAGAAAAGCCTACTCCTAAATTAAAAAGTCCCAAATAGATGAAAATGATAAAATAATTTCACAAAGATCATGCACAAAGAAAGCCTTCAAGAGGGGGAGTGAATGCACTTGCAGGGATTGGGTCTATATGTATCAAAATAAATTTAGTTGCAACAGTGAATGTTCCCAGGCAGGGAGACCTTTTGTGTAAAATTATTAAAATAGTTCTTGGTTCTTTTTCAGCCTCCCAAAGAATGTGCTTTTCTGACTCCCATTCACAGCCTGGGAACCCACATGGGCCACGGTCAACTGCAATACACAGCTGCCCTGCAAGCAGTCATCTTGTTTGGGGAGTGGAGAGTGTAATAATGAGGACAAGAACTGTTCCTTTCCAACCCTTTACAGCACTAGAAAATGGACATGGACACATTTAATTTGCTTTGCTGATTTAGTGAGAGTGCCTGAGAAACACATGGACTGTAGCTATGGCACAAAATGGGGGAAGTAAGCCAGGAAATCTGTCCCAGGCAGAAAGCCCAGCTGAGCAATGGGAGGCAGGGCCACATCCCACTGCATGCAGCACACTCAGCTGCTCTCACTTTTCTCCAAAGCTGAACACCCTCAATTAGTTACAGGCCTCCCTCCCTTTGTAGCAGTGTTGACAAGCCTATCCCAAATGATCTCCTGGAAATAGTATTTCCTGCGCGCTGAAGATTTGCCCCAGAATGCTGTAATTCTCTGCATTCACTTTAAAGGGGTTCATGCATCACCAGTATACCATAGCGTGGGAACTCTACTTCATGTATCATTAATCCCGCCCTAGAATAGGAAAATAGAAAAGGTGACCTTCTGAGATCTTTCATAGTCCTTTCTTCTATGATAAATACAGATTCAGGACACAAAATTTTCACTTTCTTTCTTCTTCCTTTTTTTTTAACTCATTCCACAGTTTTTATACTTCACCAAAAAGAAAACATTTAAGGAAATAATCCAAGCTGTGTTCACTTAATGCCTGAGAAAATACATGGATCTGCCAAACTTTGAGACCAATCAAAGAAGCCAATTTTAAACACTATGGATCTCCCACGAGAACGCTCTGTTAATATTTTATTTCTTTGCTCTGATTTGGGTGATTGCCCAACCTCCTCAGCTGAACTCATCCTCTAACCCCACGTCAGAAGAAAAGATACAGTTGCTTCTCCCCAAGAAAGCTGCACCACAGGGCATTCAGTCTATTTCCAGGACTCAAGCAGTAGCCACCATGTCTAAAGGATGTGTACGTTTAACTGTTCTTTTGGGTCAGGAGACTTGTATTGTGCGGATGTTTGTTAAGTGAGACTTCCAGTGATACCCTCAGTAGTGTAACAATTTAATTATGCTTTCATATCTAAATGCTGAGGCATAATCACTGATTATACAAACACAGATGCTTCCCTTAAGGACTTCTTCCTGGGTAACACGATCAGGGTGCACTTTCTCAGACAGGGTATGGTGCATCTATCATTAGAACGTAGTTGCTTCTACTACTACTTCCTCAGCTGTCCATCTAGGAATTTCTATTACAAAAACAGAGCAGACAAATCACAATATAGGAAGAAGAAGCTGCTGGCTGCTGTAAGACACATTTCTGGAGTCATCATTAGGTTTCAGCCATGGTCTATCTGTCTGCACTGTACAGATACGGAATACAAAAACTTTTAAACTTGCAAAGAAAGATAAAATTTAAATTATTTACAGTTATCAGTGACAAAAAAAAGAGCTTATCAGCATGGGCTTTGTTAAAAATTATATGTAAAATTAAAGCATCATAATGGTCATGGCCACTGATAAACATCTCTGAACATCAGAAGTTCAACAAAATATATTTCTACTATGGGAATTATTAATCAAAGCCAACTCAAAGAGAAGAATGATCAAGTTATTTACCTGAGAGTAGTATTTTAGTCCTTCTATATCTATCTTTTCAAGACAGATCTGCTTTTGAAAGCCAAACTATTTGTATTTTCTCTTGCTCAGCTTTAAGCAGTAGACTGCTGATTTTGCCAATTCCCTCAGCTTTTCCAGAGTGTTTCATTTTTAGTGCACCATGTTGTTTAAAAGCACATTATTCTTTTTAAACCGTATTGTAACAAGCAAAAGAGCAGTCAAAGGTCTATCATGAAAGATGAGCGTATATTCTTCATAAATCAAAGACTGCATAGATAAATGGAAGGAAGTTACTTCTCTTTGTTCACGTACAAGAAAACCTAAAATTGCAGAAAGAATGTTTCCACACTCGAACTACTGACTTCTTTTTAACTTCAAAATTAACACAAAATTTCCTAATTTAAGATATTTGTAGAAAAAAAATTAAGGAGAAATAATAATTCCAACACTTTCATGAAAACCTTCAGTACAAGTCAAGTAATTTTTTTCCCTAGCATAAGCACCATAACCTTTAACAATAGCATAACTGAAACTGTAAATATGCGTTGCAGATTTGGTCCAAATTTATCATGGATTTCTGGTGAGAAAATGCAGTATTTCATAATTCACTGTTAAGTGACTGATGGACGTTGCATCTTTCACTTGAGATGGATATCCACTCCTGCCTAGAAATTTGCTATTTTTCAGTCCTAGGTCACAATTTCATCCATATCTGATAGCCTTGCTTGATTAAGACTTGGAATATATTGTTAAAAATCTCACAGCAAAAAAATTACACTCCATGTTTGAAAAAGAAAAAAAAAACAAAACCTTTTATGTTTTAAAAACGGACATCACTACTCTGCAAATTATTCTGTAGTTGTAAATGTTTTTCACAGAAGAGTGAAAAATATTGTTGTCTTTTAAAAGATTGGTCTGGACTTCAGTTGCAGAATGTGAACCCACATATGTACTGCACTTAATCCTTTGATTGCTTCCCCTTAAGGAAAAAGCATTTTGTAGCAAAGAGATCTTGGTCATTTATGACCAGATAGACATTATGTGTGACAACCTTAAGTATCTGAGCTCAAGTCAAAAAGTTGACTCATGCCAAACTCTTAGGCAATGACAGCATTATCTCTTTGAGCATTATCTCTAAGCATTTTATTTTTCTAGTGCTTCAAGACAAAAGGCCTAAAAAAATCTCCAAATTCTTAGTATCAAATTTATTCAGGTCTATTTCTGAGACAGGACTCTCAGAGTTTTAAGGGATTTCAGAAAAAAAAAAAAAAACAGTTTGAATTCTTTCTAAAACACAAAACTTTGTTTAAAAATGCCTAGGGGTCACTGTTAAAAGAAGCATATCAAAAGATGCTTTCAAAAAATATGAAATGAAACTTTCTTCTCTTAGCATTAGTTATCTGTTACATTGCAGCCCAATATCCTGCTGGACAATACTGTTCTACTGCAGCTTGTTGGACAAACTCACTGGTTTCACTTCCCTTAAACAGAGAAAAAGATTGAAAAGTGTGTAGTACTATTTTACCTATTGTTCACAGAGGGAGGAATTGTCTCTGCTACACCAGCTACCTTCTTTTGGTATCATCTGTAAAACAGTCTTTCCAAAAAATGAATGCATTTCTGAAGAGATTCAAGTGGAACTACCTTGCTTCTTAGATTATGTACCCAATGCAATGGCTCTTGCAGCCAGTTTTAATCATTCCAGTCTCCAAAACATCTCCTAGTGCTCATTCCTGCTATTCCACTTCTATCATGCCAGAAGAATCTATCATTTTTTGAAGTCTTAATGATCCAGATTGATAGAATTAGTCATGTTTTTAATAGCAGGCCCAACAGGAGGAGCAGGAAGCTCAGGCAGGTACAGAACTAATCCCTAAGGATGAACTGAGGATGAAAATAACATAGATTAGGTATTTTTCTTTAATGAATTAGCTTGTGCAAACTGCCTGTGAGTGCTTTTGGCAGTGGAAAAGCCGATGGGAACACTTTAAAAGGCATCCTGATATAGAGGTCATGTTTACAGCTTGTTCAACAGCAATGTTTGTAATACAGCTGATGGAAGAGCATGCTGTGATGCAGAATGGGAATTAGAGTCTGAGGAGGGGAGCAAGGAGACAAAAGGAAGAGATTTCCTAAGTCAGTGTCTCTGTTAAGGCCTGTGAATCACCAAACTTCATCCTGTGCAGCATTCTCTACCCTGGCTCCTCCCTATCCAACACTAGGTATTCAGGAAGGAGGTAGGGCTGCACCTGGGGCTGAGCTGAAAGCACCGGATGACCCCAACCCCTTCAGAACGAGGCCTGCTTGCAGCCCCTGGGAGCACAGCCTTTGAGGACACAGCAGGGCGCTCACCTGGTCATGACTGCAACCTGCTAAGCATCCTTGCGAGCTCTTTGGAGATAATGGCAAGTTCAGAACTCAGTCCCCAGCAACATTTATAATTTCACGCAGGCAGATCACATTCTATCACAGAATACTTACGTACAGATGCCTGCCTCTACCTTCAGGTTGGTTCCTATGCACGTACAGCTCTCCTACACTTGGTGAGAAATACTTAATTGTAAGAGGGCTTCCTATCCTTCCAGTGCCACCAGCTGATTGCATTCCCATCAGTACCTTCATGGTCAGGCTCCTAGGAGAGAAGACAGCCTGACTGTCTCTGCAAGCGCACTGAAATTGCCAGAATAGTTTAATCCTAAAAGAGGTGTAATTTCTCAGTAATTCAAAAGCTCTTGAAGGCTGTTTGGAAACAAAACAAAACACAGAAAGCAGGGATATTTTGCAGCAAAGGAAAGAAAGATTTTGAAGATTGGAGCAGAGGAAAAATGACTGAAGGAATTCTAGAATCATAGATTAGAGTTGGAAGGGGCCTTAAAGATATCAGGCTCCAAACCCCTAGATACAGGCAGGGACATTTCCCACCAGACCACATTGCTCAGAGACCAATCTAACCTGGCCTTGAGACCTTCCAGGAATGGAGCATCCACTTCTCTGGGCCACCTGTGCCAATGTCCCAGAAAGGAAAAAATATTGTTCATATCTGCATTGCCAAGAGCTCCGGACTAACCTGCCAGTGTTGCCATTACAGTTATGTTATAATCCACATTACTTTACATGATACAGGATATATGTAGAAAACAGCCCAGGAAATACACTATATTCAACAGCAATACAAGGTTCCTCTCTCTTGCAGGTGGTCTGGATTTGTGCTGAGAAAGCTACAAGAGGCCTTGATTGTCATAGGCTGGGCAGGAAATGCAAGCCTATTGAAACCCATCTTAATCTCCAAAACTGAGATAGTACTACAAAGTACACTGCTTAACAGGGAGCTGGCCTTTTTACTTCTCTAATCCACATAAGGCACTGGTTTATAAACTTCTCAGCATTAGTGCCAATGATCATTATTTCAAAATGTCAGGAATACTATTTAAAGTCTTTCTGCTCTTACAATCCCCCCCTCCTTGCTTTTCTATTCTTACATTCTTGTGAAATTGAGTGGGAACCTAAAATCAGTTCCAGTTCACCTCCCCTGTGACAGATTTCACTTTCCCCATAATAATTCATCAGAACACCATAATCTGCCTGTTAGGATGTTTACTATAGGCCTAGGCAACATTAACTCAATAGCAGAACTGGAAGAAAATGAAAGCAAGAATACTGACAAAGGAAACAGTCAGATAATAGGTTCTTAGCCAAAATGTCAAACTGGTGCATTTAATGTCAGTACTTTTGTTTATGCTTTCTGAGTGTTTTTGAACTAGCTCATATGGCTCAGCCAAGCAATGGAAATAAAAGTTTTTGGTTAGCTATAAAGATGCAGTGTAAGCAACAGAAATGACTGCAACAAACTGGCATACAGCCCACAGAAGTGAAAAGCTCCAATCAGTGGGTATTCATGTTCTCATTTATAATTTTAGCTTTAAAAACATTGTCATTTTATGTTGCGTCAAGAGTAAAAAGCTCTTTATTTGAAGCTTCTCACATTCCCAAAGCAATATATGCCCTAACAGGAACAAGAATAAGCTGGCTAGTCTTCTGGATGAACATAGCTCAAGTGCAAAAGTACCATAGCCTTCCCCTAGTGTCATGTAGGAGAGCCATGAGCTTTCAGCCTGGAAGGCAAAGGCATCTCCCCTCAGGACACACTTGGAAAAACCAGATAGACAAGTATATGTCACCAATGCCTAGCTTAAAAGGTCCTATCTCATACGTATTTGAAGAACGAAGTAAGGAAGAGTTCCTTTTCAAATTCTACTTTTAGCACATCATGTCTTCAAAATACACTTACAGGTCTATGTAAATAATCTCAGTGGCCTCAGGTTCTAAGAAACAAAAGTTGCCTTTTCCAGAAGCTCTCATATCTGCCAACCCACAAACAACCTAGAGAAGTTAAGCCAAATCCAACTCTCTTATACCTCTGGCAATCCCAGAGAAGTTTGTTGGCACATCTAGAGTCCTATTCAACACCTTTTTTTTCCTTTTAATAACCTACACATCTGAAGTGGTTGATAATCCTTTTGTCCCAAACTGTTTCCCCATGAAAATTATGCAATTATCATGCACTTGTTTATTGTTTTTTGGGCAAGGAGCAGCACTGAGCTCCTTGTATTATCCTACCTTTTCCCGTTGTGGGAAAGAATGAAAAATACCTAAATGCAGTTCTTAAATACAAAATAATCATTTCACTTCAATTTTTCTGCCAGCAAACAAAGCTTTGGCCCACATGGATAATTTTAAACATTTTTCATTGCTCTGCAGTCTTTTTGAGTAGTATTCAAGAACACTTTTTAACCTTTCCATACTATCATTAAAGAGGCAAATTATGCTGGAGATGCCTCTTCATTGAATAAGACACAGAGAGAGATGGACATAGAGTAAAAGTGAAAATCAGAGATAACTAAGCTTATAAGAAAAGGCAGAAAAAAACACATATCACATAGTAGAACTTTCTAGACAGTAAATTCCACTGACAGTAGCAGCTGACACTGGGGTCTGAATTTAAAGCAGGATGAAGTTCCTTTCTCCTCATTCTAGACGTGTCCTGCTATCCTGTAGATGTGATTCTTGAAAGAAAACAGAAATTTTTATTCAACTTCCAGCAGTGTATCTGCACTGCCCACCCATCAATAAGAGGCTATTGTGTGAAACTCCTTCTACAAACAACTACAGGGAAGTCTCTGAAAAGTGCAGTGAAATAGTCTGTAGCCAAGAAGAATACAGCAATTCAGAAGAGTGGGGAACTGCTTTGCACTGAGCATTTTGCAAGCATTTCATAATGAGCTGGAAGAACTAAAAATATTCTAGCTCCAGCTATATCACAATTAAGTAAGACTAGATTAGCAAATAGTTCGAGAATTTAGCATATTAAATGAATGAATGCTTCTGGTTAGGAATTTACTGGAGCTGGCCAGAGTAGGATAGATACATTCATTAGCAGCAAAGTGCAAGAACCTAAAAAAAAAAATAGGATGAAAGCAGCCAAAACAAAGAATTTAAAACCAGTTTTCTAATATAAGCCAAATAATACCTGCAGGCAAAAAATAAAGACGCATACTGTAAATACCCAGATGGATGTGGCCACAGATTACATTGCAGTTAACAGGGCTGTAAGAAATTGATAACTCTCCGCTGCAGCTTGGTTGGTATCTAAACATATTGACCTCAGTCTCTCTAGCACCCAGCTTCAGCCTGCAATGCAGCCTCAACTTTAAAGGAAAATATTACTTATTCTCCTTGTTATATAGTATGACATCTGCTTTTCTCACAAGTGAAATAAATGCTACTATTAAGGTAGCATTTATCTCCAAACATGTCTGAGGTGTGTACAGAGCTCTGCACACAGTGGCAGTGCTGGTTACCCTCATAAGACTGGAGGAACAGTGTCAAGATAGAAACAATTTTTTGTTTCTATATTTGCTGTCAAGATAGAAACAATAAGTTAGAACTAAGAAAATACAATTTCTTATTTTCTTCTTCTTATTATTATTATTTTTGCAGCCAGCTGAGTACAGGTAGTAGTAACACAAGTGCAATAATTAATGAAAGATATTTCTCCAGATTACTAGAGGGGCTCTACTGATTCGATCTTCAAAGTGCTGATGGATGTCATTTTGAATACATAAGGAAGAATTTATATGTTTAATCACTGAATGCAATGAATTAGGATTGCGTGCTATTTTAATCCTATGGGAAACATGGTCCAGTGCATTTACATTTTCAAAACTATGCTTACAGAGAGCCAGTTTTATAGCCTAAGAGGAGAACTATTTGCTGACAAAGAAGGACACACATCCAAATCCCAGGCTTGGTAGGAGTTTGATAACATGATCCAGGTGTAGGATGAATAATTTTAACTCATGTCACAGAAATGTTAGGAGTTGATTAAGGTAGCATTAACCATTTTGAAGAAAGTATGGTAAGCCTTTCCAGAGATCCCTGAACAACATCAGTCTAATCTGTGTATAAAAGCAGTACTGAAACAAGCAGAAATATGTTAGGATCCTCCGTCTTCCCAGTTTATCTCACCACCAACTTAGAGTTTGAACATCACTCCCTCTACCCAAAAATGTGAAGTTCACACTTACTCTTCCCTAGAGTAAGTGATCACACAGCAATTTTCTCCATTGTAGTAGAGCATGTCAGAGAATAAATGAGAAAGGGGGCTCAAAGTACCGAGTAGCTACCCACTGAGCTCCATGAAAGTAAGACCTTCATGATTTAGTGGCCTTAATATTTGTTGAAAAACCCATATATTTCATTTAGAATTATACCTGAGAGCAGAATTCTGAATGTCACCATGAAGAAACTTTACCTTCTAATTATTACTATATATATAATATTTTCTTTTTAATTAAGTTTCTTACCATGCTACATGAGAAATATCCTGATACACAGCAAGATATAGTACAATTAGCACTACCATATTTAAGAAAATATAAAGTGAAGTACAAAGGATTCATTTTCCCAATGAGGTAAATCCTAATTTAATATGGATACAACAATTTATTTTAGGGAAGGGAACTACATGGGGTTCCCCCTTTAATGCCAGGAACTCAGATAATTTCTAACGGTGGTAGAACTGTCCTGCTGGGCCGCCTGCCACTTTTCTCAACTCATGTTTTACACAAGTGTTTTTTAAAGCACATTGAGGTCATGGCTCTGGGAAGAAAAGAATAAAAACTGTGAGGGAGGAGTAGAAACTGTAATCTTTCTGTTATCAGGAAGAGAGGAAATTGCAAGGTCATCACTATTTTGAAAGATTGAGTCAAAAATTACAGTCCCAGCTAATAGCACTCTGCAGGAATCTGGCAGACATTGCTAGATCTTTCCATATTTTCACATTTTTTCATATTTTCTACTTTGCTTGTTACAGTAGATTTAATTCATTCAGGTTTTGGTATGATTTTACATTTATGCGTATTTCCATTCATATTATTTTCTTCAGTAAAGCAAGCTTTAGAGGTTTTTGTTTTTCTTTCTACCCTATCTTTCTACCCTTTTTTCAAATAGAAGACTGATAATATGAAAACAGAGCACCTGAAAACTTATCACAGATCACAGCAACATGAAGTTCTAGCTAGAGTTTATAAAAATAGGCTGCTCCTCCTGGGTAAGGTTCTGTGATCCGTGGTGGGAACTTCACAAAAGGACACAAGTAGGTGAATCGACATAAAATTTCCTTAATTCTCTTCCAGACATGCAAGTGAGCTTATCTCAACTGGTTAACAAAATTCCATAAACTCAGATAGACTGGCCACATCTGCTTCTAGAGCTGAATTTAAACAGCTGAAGCCTAATTACAAAAACTGTACATTTAAAAGCATAGAAGTTTCTGGTATAGAGTTAGGATTGCAAACAGAATTCCTTGATTCATGTGTGTAAGAATTAGTATATGAGAAATTGGGATAACATCCACACATAGAGCAGATTTGTGTTTGCATGTCAAGACCTTCTCTATAGTTTCAAGAACAGGCCAGACTGAGCAGAGTTTCCTAATGAAGAAAGTTTCTTAATGCCAGTTCGAATCTGAATATTTAATGCCCACACTAAGAGCGACATTGTCTCCTATGCTGAAATTCAGAAATAGAGATGTCAGTTTCAGTCTCACAACACTGAAGAAATAGAAACACGGAATCAGAATCTGACAAGAATTCTTGATATGTTTTAATACATTAATATATCTTATTACCTAAATATGACACAGAAAAGAAAATCTTACCCGTGTTGGGAAAAAAAAAAAAAAAAGAAGGCAACACATAGGTCTCATTTTATCATCCCCAAAAGTATTCATGTCTGAATGTATTCCTTATAGCCCTAAAATTTGAAGGAATAAATAATAAAATAAACAAAGGTGTTAACATGTATGAGTTCATCAAGGACTGATAGTACCACACTGAACAAATATCTTTCTTTGCTGAATTTCTTGGCAAAGAAAATGCAAAGACCTGATCTACCAGGACTTTAGTGAATGTAATATAGTATTACCTGAGACATTAAAAAACAATTGATAAAAAATGGAAACCAATAAAATTGATATGAAAGACTGAAAAGAGCAGTGGATAGTGTTGAAAGGGAAAGTATCAGCACGGAGAAGGAAAAGGGCTCAGATGCAGCTCTGCACAGCTTGGTTCTGGGAAAAGTTTTATAAAGGATTTTGGCACAAAAAGAGGCATGCTTATAAGATTTGTCAGTGATACATGGTTGGAAAGCAACATCATGCAACATGGAGATCAAAATATCATATAAGAACAGGCAATCACTAGCATTGTAAGGTTGTGAAGGACTACAAGCAGGAGGAAATTCCAAGTGCATGTTCATGTGCATAAAGTCTAGTAAAAATAAGTGGGTATAAACTAATTTCAAAGTGTGGAATGAAATGCAGTGAGGCAGTCAGACAATCACAAAATGACTATGTTATAAAATAACTCCATTATACTCCAAATGTGAACTTACAATATAGATTGTAGGCAACTATTTCCAACTAGAAGGTGCATTAATACCATCTCATAAGGCAGCAATAAGATGTGAAGGGAGAGCTCAGGGCAGCTGTGTCTGACAGGAGGTATGAGTACCTTCAACCCCTGGGGCTGAATAGAGCCTCTTTGTAAGACACAAAGCAGCTGGGTCCTTTTCAATGGACCATTGTCTGTATAGGGGGGGGGGGGGGGGGAAAGGAAAAAAAAAAAAAAGTTAATTTGTAAAATGTTATCACATCAGATCATAATTTACATGGGAGAAGTGCCTGATGTCCGCAGTTCTCATCCATGCATGTAAGGTTTTCTGGAGATAGATCTTTGTTCATTGTGAAATGGTGGTGTGGCTTCAGAGAATTACAGGAAAAGGCAGAGGTAGGAAGTTTAATTCTCTCTTCTGCTTATCATTTCTTATCATTTACTAGAAAGGAAAGAGGGAATAGCTGAACTGTCACTGATGAAAGTAAGACTAGACAAGTAATGTCAGTGGTTCCTCCTTGGTCTTAGGAGTCTAAAAAGAAAAGTTGTGAGTTGAAATGACTGAGTAAGTTCTATGTTGACTCTAATTATTCAGGGCCAGGCCTTCACAAAGATCAATTTTAACAAGGAGTAAGAGACACCTTAAGTCCCTAGCTCAGCAGGTTTTCCTTCCCAGCACCAATTTAGCAGCAGACAGTTGGAACTGTCTCCACAAACCCAAGAAGTAGAGGCAACACTTTTTATTTAGTTGCATTAACAAGAAGTGTTAACTTGCCACAGCTGAATAAAGACGAAGACCACCATAAGTATTGATCTTAAACTTCAAACTAGAAAAAGCAGTGAGATTCCACAAGAGGTAGCTGATTTAGAAGTCCAACTTACTGTTTGGATTTAGCCAGTAGCTAAAGTAAGACCACCCCTCCAGAGTCCAGACCCTACAAAGAACCTACCATGAGTCCTGAAAGGAAGGCTCTTTCTGCCATCAGCATGATGCAGCAGATCATGACTTTGTTTTTGCACAACATATTTTATATAAAAGTTGTCTACAAATATTTTCTGTGTGTAGGACTGTCATTGTGAGTGTAGGACATCCTGCTCCTGCTCAGCCAGTCCAGCTACAGAGACAAAGAAGGGGTCACAGTTGCCACTGCTTTGACATCCTCTCAACAATCTTGCAACACAGCCAAAGCTAGGAAAACAGATCTTGTGAACAAAGTGACTCGTGTATTGGTTAAAAAAACATGCCATACATAAGAAAAAAATGATGAAATTAGCTATTACAAAGGAAATCTTTTTCACCAAAGAGTTTCTGGAAATATAATACTTGAACTTCATACTGTCTTTTTTAGTGCAGTCTCAGTTTTCTACACAAGATGGCAGCTCTTCTTTCTTCCTGCTTATATGTTCTTTAGCTCACAGAAAGCATTTCTTTTATACCTTGATACCACTGGTGCTGCAGCAACGCAAATACAACCAAACTAGGACCAGGACTGTGATTCTAAATGTAGGTCACTCCCAAAACAGCATTTCAGACTCTACGGGGCAGATTGTCACAAACTGCAATGTTCAGCTTCATTTCTTTTCTGGTTCCAACAAGTTCGTAACTGGTTTGTACTACATTTCAGAGGTTTGAACCCACCATGTAAAAGGAAGAACACAAATACTCTTGTTTCATTTCAATTTACAGGATATTCACATGCACATAAGGACACATTGCAGTGAAACCTTTGGACTGCATCTCCTTCCACCATGGCTGAACTGTCATTTAGAGAAGTGCAATGTTATTTGCATACTGTATTTATTTTAGCATGCTAAATAAAGGAACATATTTCAGGCAAATCATCAGAGAGCTTGGCCTCTGCACAACTCAGGCTTGGTAGAGAACAAATACTGAATTTTATCAAGCTTAATATCTGCCTGATTCCAGCATTGTACTGAGTGCTTCTGTAAAGTCAGAAATTATCAGGTGGGTTTAACAACAGTTACCTGCCACTAAGAACAACAGATTGTCAGTATTAGTAATAGCTTCATATCAAAAGAAAGTGATGAACCAATTTAAATTGCCCAGCTTCTGCATTGCTGATGTTCTTGGCATACAGACTGTGGGATACATCAACCTGCAGCAACTAGCCCTATCCACAGAGTTCACTGCTCCTCTTCACCAGCACAGCTTGGCCCTCTCTATGAGCCCCAGAGGAATACTGAAGCACCCAGGGACCATACTTATAGTTGCTCAAAGGTACTGAGATGGGACAGCCTGTATTTTGCACAGTGTAAACTTGGCCCAAGCAATATTTGTTCAAAGTTATTCATTTCCTCTAGAGGTTCAACAACACAGAGGCCAAAAAGCAGCAGTGAAAAAAGAACAGGGCTAAACCACTCTCACCACTCAAGTTTCCCTCAATATCCTGAGTTTTGTGAGAGCAGGAGGCCAGCAGGTGTCAGCAAGTACTTGAGAATAGAAGGCTTCCTCAGCCTCAAGACCAGGAGGCAAAACCCACTTGTAGGTAGCTAAAAGACTATTCAAGTAGAAAGTTAAAAGGCTTAATGAGTTCTTTCCTTCACCTGGCTTCAGAAAAAAAAGTTGAGCAAGGAATGAAATCAACCCTGTGTTTCTACTCAGGTCTGCTCATGGGGTAGGGTGTCTGAAAGGCCCTTCTATTTTCCCTTGCTTCATAAGGATAGGTGGGTTGATCTGGGTGGCTTTGTGTTGGTTTTGGCAGAGTAATTGAGTGCTGTAGGTCAGTGGATCACCTGTAGGCATACTTTGAACCCAAGACCAAATCCAGTCACAGTGTAAGTGAAGACATGCTGGGAGGGAAAAGGCAGCAGAGAGATAAGCTAGTGCTATTCTACCTAACTTCTCTCTTTACTTCTGTAGTCAGTTTATGCCTTATGGTAAACATGAGCCAATTAACAGAAAGTGCTTACTTTTCAGTTAAGGTGGAAATTAACTTATTTTTCATCTTTTGAAGAGCGCTTGAGAGATGGAAAAAACAGTTTCAATAGAGGACCTAAAGTGTGGCAGCATGTCCTTTGCTAACTTCTTTATGTATCAAAGTCTTTATTTATATTTCCACCTTACAAAAGCTCTGACATGATCGGCTGGGAAAACTCAGCAGTTACTGCACTTCTACCTTTGTTGTCGGGCATCAGTCCTTTACATTGGTCTCACTTCTGTAAGCAACAGAACAAAGAACACTTCAAAACAAAACCAACACTGAAGCTATTTAATTCTCACAACAGGAGAATAAACAGAAAGGACTCAGTTGTATCAGATGTATCTCAATCACTCAAAACACTTGTCAGTGTAAGTGTCCTGCAGCCAGGGCTTGGGAAACACTGTACCACAACTTGTGAAATTGCACTGGAAAAGAGTTTGCTTATATCAACTACCTTAACTAAATCATAACTTATTGACAGTCTATGTATATATTTATTACTTTTATTCTCAGTCTTACAGAAATATTTTTTCATTACTAAGCATTAAAAATCCAATCCCTATACATTTAGTAATTCCATTAATAATATGAAGTTCTGAGTGCAGAATGGTTTTCAATGACAAACAGTAGTAAGTGAAAAAAAAATATCCTTGTGGATTTAACATAAATAAAGTATAAGATGCTTCTTGTAAAAACAGTGCAGGCTCTTTTAATTTAAAGGTCTGTGTTGGGATACTTTCCCTGGGATGGCTATATGCAGTTTAAGATAATATTGATATTATTACTATTATTTGTTTTAATTCTAGAACTGAAGACTCTGTAGATAGCAAAATAGCAAATTGGAAACACGACCTGCTGCTTTTGGAACAAGTCATGTGTTACGTATTAAGTTATGCAGTCAGTACGGGAAAGTGCAGGCACTCAACCAGAAGCTGAAAATACCCCCTGAGCTTATGAGTTGCCCATTCTCTAAGTGAGCCCAAGATGCTGCACAGGATGCTACTCACCTCAGCAACGCCTCAACATGCTCACACCTCTGTTTCACTCTTGCATCTGCTGCTTTTGAGTCTTCCTGGATGCCAAGATTATGTGGCCTTGCCACCCAGCTTTTCTTTCCCTTGGAAAGAGGCCCCAGTCAAAGAAAATATATACATTCTTTTGTTGTGTGTGTGGCAGGACGGCATGCAAGAGCTATTTTGTAAAGATTTTCAAACATCTTGGAGTGCCCGATTTCAGTTTCTGGGGGTTCTGCCTCCAGCAAAGCTCTCTGTAGTTGTCTTTGCCACTCCGAGGCTTTTCTCCCCATCTGCCTCAGCTATTGAGCCTCTAAATATGGAAATGAGCCAAATGTGAACAAGGAGATGAGATCTGCTGCTAGCCGTCCAAGAACCTTCCCTGGTCCCTCTATCAGCCTTTACAGAAAGCTATCAAAGGAACAAGCTGCATAGCAAAGGCCTTCCACACCAGGCTGAGATTCTGTGCACTCATCTGGACATCAGTAGACAAAGAAGAGGATTCCAAGCTGTCCATGCAGCACATCTTCCACTGGACACTCCTTGCATGGTATAAGCAGAGACTGATGGCTGTCCTCACTTCCACACTCACTTCTGCTGACCACAGAAAGGAAGACACCGCTGAAAGGGACATCTGCATCTTCATCTGCTAACCCAAACACACAAGAGGACACTGTCCCTCCTCACTCCAAGCCTCTACCACCAGTGTGATTCATCCCTGGAAAATTTCACATTGGTTGCACCAGAGTGGTTGATACAGATGGCTGTAAGAGTTAGTTTAACATCTAAAATATTTTTTTCTCTCTTTTCTCAGAAAGAGCTGAATCAGGCTTGCTGGGACTTTCCAAATGAGGCACCTAAATGTCATACTAAATGGGGGTTGCCACTGGGAGTGTTGAGTAGTCACAAAAAAGAGTGCTACTAACACTACCTACAAAAATATGTGATCATCTGTGATCCAAATTTATAGAAATACTTCCAAAAAAAAATTGCTCCTTCATTTATATGACAAACCAGGTTCTAAATCCTGTTTCCCTGGCAACAGCTGAGGACATTAAACTGTGCTATGTGCCCAGGAAAGAAAATAAATGGGAATGGAAAATTACTCCAGAAAGTTAGTTAGGTTTTGCAGAGAGAAGGAAAAATCAGAATAGGCAAACAGTTACACATCAATAACCTTCAAGATCAAATATCTCATCATTCTAAGTCATGCAGGAAAACAAAAGCTGAAGTGGATACTCACTGCTGTTACTTTTATCATCCAGTTGATTTGTTTGCTGCATTTAGTGATATGTTCCAAAAACTGTTTTGTTTTGGCTGCTTCCAAGAGATGAAAGAGACTGAAGACTGCATGCTTCCTTGTTACACCCTGCTAACCGAGGCAGCACTGCAGAGCTGTGCCAGGCAGCCATCCTCAGAAGTGCCCACTGGTGACTGTCATTGTCCATACAAAACACACAATCTACTTGCAGCACCTAATCTGCTTGAAGCACCTTGGGCAGCCACGTGTGGGACACCAAAATGAATGAGCAGAGAACATGATCAGGAGCTTCCAGCTCCCACTGTGTCTCAGCATGTCCTCCTGACACACACACAGGGCAGGGAGATGAATTGTGTCCTCTGCCCAGCAGGGTGACTGCCATCCATGCCACCAGCACAAGCCCTGGCTCTAACCAGAAGCTGTCCTTGCTGCAGCACAGCACTTCACAAGCAGTGTCCCAGCAAAGCCATTGCAGGGCACCGCACAGCAGGAGGAATGGCTTGGCAGCACAACTTGTGCAGAGAGGCAGTGCTAGCAGTTTTTCATTCGTTATAAATTTAGCCTCATGTTTATCAGCATTCCCCTTCAACCAGAATTCTTCTCGTAGGACTAGCATAGTTTGCTAGCTGAAATATTTCCAGAAAGTCACAGAACATCAATTGATTAAGAGCTTTCCAAAATTATTGTATATTTTCCCAGAGCAAACAACTTCAGTAGGAAATGGGGAGGACCCAGCCTGCTTCTAGTTTGGGTGACAGGAGTGAGTTCTTTTGATAGAGAGTTGTTTCTTATTAAACAAACCATGAGATTTTCCTCTCCCATCTGGGCTGTATCAAAACTCGGTACAGTGTCCAGGTCCTCAGTACTGGAAGGATGTGGAGCTTTTGGAGCAGGTCCAGAGGAGGCCACAACAATGATTAGATGTCTGGAGCACCTCTCCTGTGAAGAAAGGCTGAGGGAATTGGGCTTGTTCAGCTTGGAGAAGAGGAAACTCCAGGAAGACCTCATTACAGTTTTACAGTACTTAAACGGAGCTTATAAGCAGGAGGGGGGGCAACTTTTTGCATGGTCTGATAGTGATAAGGCAATGGGTAATGGCTTTAAGCTAAAGGAGAGGAGATTTAGGCTAGATATTAGAAATAAATTCTTTACTCAAAAGGGCGGTAAAGCTTTGGCACAGACTTCCCAGAGAGCTGTGGGTGCCCCATCCCTGGAGGTGTTCAAGGCCAGGTTGGATGGGGCCCTGGGCAGCCTGAGCTGGTGAGTGACAGCCCTGCCCACAGTAGGGGGTTTGGAACCAGGTAATATTGAAGATCCCCTCCAACCTAATCAATGATTCTTTGAAATGCATAATATTATTGCAGAGCAGTGGTAAAACACCTCAAGTCCCACCTCTGCCTATGATTATTGTCTGGGAAGACAATGCTGGTCGAATGGAACTTAAAGAGTCAGAGACCACCTGAGAGATTATTTGTGTCCATCAGCCTCAGTGCCCAGATCCTCCAGCCAAATAAAACACAAAAAAGAATCTAAATTTATGACCAAGTATCAAGTATTTATTGATACATTTAATGTGTTTGTAGCCTACTTGTCTCGACTGCTTTAGAAGTTCCATTTCATATTTTATAAATTAAACAACTTTTCTAGCCTTACTTCACATAAAGAGTGATTTTAAGGTGATGTGGCATATTACTGCCCCTTTCCTCAGAGCCTACTGTCAACTGGATCATGTCAGCACCAGCTCAATCAGCTGCAGGACTCCCTCCATCTGCAGGACATCCCCAGCCACCATGGTGACAAAGAGGGCTGACAACATCAGTGGTCAGCGTCTGCTAAAATATCTCCTCCAGAGCTGGTAGCCACTAGATAAAAAGCAGGAAAGCAACAACAGCCATAGCAAGGAAGAGGTGGCCCATGTATTTTCACATCAGTAGTCCAGTGCCATTAACTATGTTGGAGCAGGTGCAGCTAATACCTCCTGTGCAACTGTCTACAGCTGTGACGCTTTTTTAAGCTCTTTTGAGTTATGTTCAGTGGTGGCCAGTACAAAGAAATCAGCACTGCACAAGCAATGGGATCCTCACTGGTAAGTTTGAAGCTTCTTTCAAGAGAAGGTTCTGTTGTTCACAGCACATGCCCACCCTCTGTGAAAATTAGACAAAGGAGATCAAATCTGATACCTGAAAAGAAATTAAAAAAATCAGAGCCCTTGCTATGGAAAAAAAAATAAATGAAATTAGTAAAAAATGGTCTTTAAAAGTTTGAAAAGAGCAGTCCTAAGGATCAGTCTGCAGCTGAGGGAGCCACTAAGACAGGTGACTCCAGCCGAGGGTTTGACATTGCTGTTGATGTCAAACTGCCTCAGTCCTCAATTTTTCAGACTTAATAGGATTTCAAGATATTAGAAGTAGAAAGAATAGGCTGCAGCTGGTGCTCTCAAAGCTGAGTTATGCATCACTGGTGGAGAAGGAGCAGCTGGTTCCAGCCACAAGCTTCAGCTGCTGACAATGGCAACAAGTACCACAAGGCAGCATGGCCATGGCCACAGATGCCTAAGGGGTCCAATTTCACAGTCATCAGAAGAGCTGAAGTCATCCTGTGCCTGCAGCAAAACAACCACTGGTGCCATCTCCTAGGAGGGAGATGGAACAGTTTTCTTTTTAACAGCTCTGGGTTAGTTGGCCAATTCTGCCCTTAACTGTTGGCTGAGAAAGTTCCACCCAACAAATCACACTTTCACAACTTGTGCTTTTTAAACTTTGAAGGCTGCTCTGGGTTGCTCAGTGAAGGAGTTTAGGTGAGCAGGAGCTGTATATGGGACAGAAATACATGAAATAATTTGGGAGGAAGGTGACAAGGTTTATCCTTTGCCCTTTCACAGCCTTCAGCTGTCAACATCCAGCCACAGCCCTCATCTGTTCCCCTCACAGTTTCAAACAGATTGTGATAGGCTTCGGGAGAAAGAAAAAAAAAAAAAAAAAAGACTCACTGAATATGGCAATAGGAAGAAGACAGGGTAATGGCAGACATTCCTTTCATAACCTTTTGGGGACCTCCAAGAAAAATCTATCAGATTTTAGTACACTTCTCAAGGTCTTACTGTTTTTCTGTGGTTTGCAAAAAGCTCTAAAAAACAAGGATCAGTTCCTGCCCAGCATCTATTACCAATAGGGGACCATCCATCACTGACTCTAAAATCATTTCCATTCCTATCGTGGTTGGAAACCATGTTGTGACTAATCTAAAGCGTTACCTTCAAATAGAGAAACTTGTAAATGATTTTAGAATTTTCTCTATGATTGCTGGGGAATGGAGGATTTGGGACTCCACTGTAGTTCTGTGCTAGGTAGTATTTCTACAGTCTTGGTCCTGTTATAATGCGTCAGCAGCAGGAACAGGAGAGTGCTCCATGAATGGTGTCAGGATCATTTTAATCAACTGTGAAAGCAGTTCTCCATGGTTCTTTCATTAGCTGAAAGACCACAGAACAGAAAATTGGGTCAAGGTACCACTAAAATTGCCTTTAAACACATTACATACAGTACAGTATTTGCTTTTTTAAAAATGCTTTGCACATTCAGAAGACTTTAGGACCAGTTACCTTTTGGAGTAAAATGCAATTAAGAAATGTGCTGATGCTTATCATTTGCATCTAATTTGAAGTATTTTATTAGAAATTTAAATCTGAAAGCTCTTTTTAAACAAAACAAAATAAAACTCTTATGATGTTGATTCTCAAATGTTACAAATGGCTATTGGTTTTTCGAAGAGTTACTACAGAGCAATCCAAAGAAAGACTATATCGAATGGATGAGCCAACAGAGAAGGAGGGAGCCAGCAAGGTTCAATAAAACAATTGAATTTGATTGAAAATCAACAGAAATCTTGACCATAGCACTTCACAATATCTAAATTAACATCATTATAACACTAAACACAAAGTGTGCTTCAGGGGGCAGATGAATGCAGGTTCTCTCTAATGTGGCACACAGATGTAGTTTTGAAAATTGCTGTTGTGCTGTCTGAAGTTTTTTGCAGCTGAGCTCTTTACAAGAAACTATTGATTTTCAGGTAAGTTTATATCCTAATAGAGAAAGTGATCCTTGGAAAACTTCCTAGAGAATTCAAAAAAATGTTGTGTGACAAGCAAATAATTGTTTTTGTTGAACTTGTGTAGTCATGTAATATCAGGAGTATTTCTCCACGTTAAAAGAGTCTCTGCTTCCATCACTCCACTCTTCTTTCTCCCAGACGTTTATCTGAGCCCAAACACTTTGTCCCCTTTTACCTCCATCAGAAACCTATTCCCATTCAATACACAGGGCACAAAGAGCATAGAAACAAGCCACTGTACTGTGTTTGTATTATCTGTTTCATTATGACATACTGTCCTGAGAACATCATAATTGAGAAAATATTCATGGCAGCTATCTACCAACATGAGTCAGTCCCTATAAAACCTTCAGCGGTGGTAGATTCATGATTTCCATTCTTCAGACATGAGCTATTGATTCTAAAAACATTTTAATTTGCAATGTAATATGTGGCATTTTACATAGTTCAAATAGAGCTGATTGACAGCTTGGTGGATGGTTAGATTTCCCCAACATCTTTTGCCATGACTCTGATGATCTTTTTGGATGGACTTTTCAGACCCTCCGCATATGAAAAAGGAGGAACTCCATTAGTGAGTCTTCAACAAACGTGTGCAACCAACAGGAGGGAGGTGGTCTAAGCGATTTAGCATGCAGAGGAATATATTCTTCTGATGGCATCACACAGCAAAATGATGGCTCACTGAAGGTGGTTTCAGGTTTCTGAACAGATAGCAGCAATACCATTCCAGACACAAACTGAATGTTCCAGTCAGGATCAGGATCAGAGCGGAGTCTTTCATGTTATAGGAAACCCAGAGTGGACCTTGGCGGTGTGACTCCATTAACCTTTTGACTCCTGATATCACAATTAAATCCAGCTCTTTGCTCACATAAGAATATGGGACAAGCCTGACTTCAGCAGTAATTTATATATTCCCATAAATGATCTATTTACTCAGAGTTGGAGGTCAGAATTTTTTTTTAAAGATGGTTACACTTAATAGGGAGATTTTTTTTTTATTTTTTTTTTTTTTTGAGGTGCTGCAATGGTCTAAAATAAAGATATAGTTAAGATATAGAAAAGACAGTGTTACACAGGGCAATGTAACCTGTAGATTATTTTGTGCAAGAAATCAGAAAAGGATTAAAAGTATTGAAAGTAACAATTACATGCAGTTCTATGAGCTAGTCCTGACTAATCTATGAAAATCCTTTTGTTCAAGAAGGCAGGTGAAATTTAGAAAAAAGCTAAGCCGTACTGGGAACACACCAAGCCCAAGAATGAGCAGGCAATAATATACCAGTGTGGAAAGAGGGTGGAGATAGTTCAGTGCCTGGACAGATGTTGCCTATACTGATAATGCATGGCTGGCCACTTCTACCTGGTTTTGTACAGCTCTGGATTTGCCTTCTGCAAACTTATGTTGTGGTTTAAGAAAAGCATGCACAAGAACCCCTGCTGCTTCTTTTATCTTACAGTCACAGAAGATACAATTCCAAAGTGAAATCAGGATGCATTTGGCAGAGAAGCGTGCTGACTATTGCTTCAAATCCTCACATGCTTCTTATAAATTTTGTCCAAATGAAGCTACTGCATTTCCTTCATTTTAAGTGAAGACTGAATTCCCCCTAGAGATAGGCAAGTACTTAGCTGTACTATGGCAAATGCTTGGGGTAGTGTGTAGATTACTCATGACAGTAAAGACTGACAGATTCAGTTTTTGTGAAAATGGAGTGGGCAGAGTGGGCAGGAGCTAACTCTCATAACCTCCAAAGATATCTTCAAAAATAACTCATGATACACCAATGCTCCTCTGATTTTCTGTGCCAAAAAGGTACTTCAAAACTCTTGGTATCATTATTCTTAAACATTTTTAAGTTAGCAGTTTCTACATGAACTCAAAGAGTACTTTCCTAAAACTGAGATATTAAGGTCTGTTACAGAGAAAATTTGGAAACAAATAGTTATATACTCAAATTTGAATTGTTTATTCCTCCACTCATTTGCGTGTGGCATGTGCAACCACCACTTAGCTCTGCACATCTAGATTGTTCTGGGCCAAACCTTTCAGAGTGATGAGTTCCGTCCCATGCCCATTATCCTGTGTACCCTTGTCTGCCCATATCTGCTAGTCTCAATAAAGTGGGCTGGTATGTAGTTGTCTCCATTGTCTATACCATTATCACTGTTTTGTTCAACTAAAATAAAAAATTAAAAAAAAAAAACATGTTTATTTTTTCTTCCAGCCGACAACCACTCTTCATTATATCATATTATAATTACTTATCTTGCCAGTATGCTCACTAGAAACATCAGAAGATAAGACATCTGAGGTAGTTTGCATGTAGGCAGAGCTATAGGGTTCTTTGTGAGCTACAGCATTTTGAATTGTGCCTAACACTGACATTTCTTAAAAGCACTATTTCACAGCTGGACCACGAAAATCATCTCAAACTAGAAGCAATAACCCGAAATAGGAGGTACAATGGCTCAAAATAATCATTGACTAAAGAACAGATGAAATCATGTTTTGAAATCTTTAGCAAATACCAGATCTGCTTACAAAGTTCACATCCAAACATGCAGAAATAATCAATAAACTTTCAGAATCACAAGTTATTACTTTTTAAATGAATGGTAGACTCCCCATAAGGAAAATAGGCTGTTACCAAAAAACAGCAGAAAGGAAGCTGTTATTAGCATTTGCATTCCTTAATACAGGTTTCATTTTTCCATAATAGAAAATGGAACAAAGAGTTGTGAGTAGATTATATTCCCTCAAAGTTAGCACTTCCCAGCTTTGGTTGTGCCTGTTCAAGATGATGGAAAGCAAAGCGAGTTCTTACAGACAAAATTTTAGTTTGGACACTACATTGATGAGTGGTTGGATAAAATGTACAAGTAATATTTGACATGAAGTGAAAACCCAAAATTGCTTACCCTAGTTAAGTGTTCTCACATGGGTTTTGAGATTATTTTTTGCTCTCTCCCTCTCGAATGCTGGGTGGCTTGGGTTAGAGCTTTGCCAGGAGGTGAGAGATGTGAAAATTCATTCCCTACTTCTAGCCTTTGGATGACTTAGCTCTCTCCTGGCAAGCCACAAATGTTTGTTTGAACTTCAGCTTGAAGAGTGCATCGAAACGCTGAAAAAGTCAATGGGAAATCTAATTCAGCATTACTAAGTTAGTGAGGAGCACCTTTGATACTGATCCGCTGGAACATGGCCCATATTGAAAACAGCTCATGCTCTCTGACTGCAGATGTGTTTTAAAGACTGGAGGTGGATAGGCAGGGTGGAGGACCACTGGCGCAATCCAACAAGAAACAAGGAATGCAGCAGTTACACTGGCAAAATGGGACACCCAAGTAACTGTCTTCTTCAGCTTCTTCTTCCTCTAAGGTGTTAACCAACAAAAGCAGGCTTCCTAAAGGTGAGGAGACAACTTTTGCTTCTTATACAAGTGAGAGAGAGGAAAAACAGATGGTTTCCGAGACCCTAGGAACAAAAGAATACCTGAAGAAAAAGCAGAAAGCAAGCTTGTCAATCACCAGACGGTCTCCGTGGAAACAATAGAATAGAATATGAAGACATAACTATCGAACATTTAAAGCTCATAGGAGCTTGAGGACATAGAAAAACAGAAGAGACAGACTAAGAATCATTAGCATGCTTTTATTTCGCAAGGGGAAAATGTAAGAGTAACAAGTAATTATGAAATCTTGCACAGAACTACAGTTCACAATCCAGACAAACTTTTCTGCATAAGACAGTTGGTATTGGTAGTTTCAATAGATACTATGACCAAATAAATTCAGGCATAGAAATCAAATCTTCCCTTAGAGGTTTTTAGGTATTGGTAACTTCCTTAACCATTAAGTATTATTAGCAGTAATAGGAATAAGAATAGCTTAGAATCCAAATTTGTCATTAATAACCAACAGAAGGTCTTCCTCCCTTTTATCTCTTTAGGTGATTGGTTGATACGTTTCTGTGAATGTCTGCATCCCACGACACTCTTAAAAGACCTTCAGTGCTAAGGAGAACAAACAACGGTGGTGGAGGAACAGAGCCTGCACTGAGCAGAATATTATTGCACATAACCTCTCTTGCTGTCTCTTCACTGTGACTCTCACAAATTCTAGCAGATTTAATTCATGAGAACATACCCTCAAAGGCTCATAATCGACATGTCCAAAACAATGACAATGAAAAATTTTCTTTCTACATTCAACTATTTTTATTATGCTTTTAATGTGCACAGTGGACCTATTTCCTGTGAATTTTTCCTAAGCTGTCAAATGTGTGGAATATTGTAACCCTGGGGCTCAAATCAACTTCGCCTTTGTGATTATTCAACTCCCAAAATAGAAGAGCCCTTAAAAGTGAACCTGAGAGTGGAGATGCTGGGTCATTTTTTTTTTCCTGTGCCAAACTTTGCCTATGAATTCCAGTCACTGAAATGCTTCTTATGTGATTCCCAGAGGTTTTCAAAATATACGTCAAGTCTTTTATCATTATTATTTCTCTCCTACCATTCAATATCTCCCAGTCACTTTCTTTTTCTTGCCTGAGTAAATTTCAAACTTTATAAATCACATGTGAAGAGAAATACCAGGAGAAAAATAAAGGCTGATATTGATATAGTGCAGCAATTTCAGCAAAAATTATTTATTGGCATCATCTGCCTAAGAAAGAGCAAAAACAGATCAGTTCTGATTTAAGTTTCAGCTATTGTTATTGTCCCTGTTAAGCCCTCGGGGACAGATTCAGTGGCTTCTGCCACAAACCTGAACATTCTCCACAGAGAAAAAAAGATTAATGCAGTAGCTCCAAAATTACCATATCCAGTCAAATGATATGAGAAACATAACACTCTTCAAACATAAACATGTGCTACTCCCTACTCTTTATTTTCTTTTATGTAAAAATCTCACTGCGGTTTTCATTATTTTAAGAAAAGAGCTAGAAATGCTGAGGCAGTATTCTGGGGCTGTTAAAAAATGCTAAGTTTGTTGTTGCTGAATTTAATCCCATTACACATTCATCTTCTAATCATCTCCTGAGGTATACAACACTGGACTAAGTCAGCAATGAGCAGTGATGCCAAGAAGGAGGTAGAAAGGTTCAGCCCAGTGAGAACTGTGAAGAGTTTACCTCTCCAAGAAGCAAAGCACCTCAAGCCAACCAGTCATACACCTTCTTCAGGCAACTCCTGAAAATTCACCATCTCCTCAAATCTTCTATTATGCTAAGCAGGCCGAAGCTACTTGGGAAGGAAGTGCATAAAATGCTGATTCAGTCAAGAAAAAGGACTGGAGTGCCAACTTTTCCTTCTCTATATATATATTAATACACTGATCTATATTTAAAATCACTAAACCAAACACAAGATTAATCAGTATACTTGTGTGCAAGCTACAGAGAAAATTTAGTTGAAATAATTACGATCCTCTCATAGAACTGTTCATCCCAGCTTGTATGCTGCTATCAGCAATTACCTATCCTTGAATTCAAGAGGAAAGCAGAAGTTGCTCCCTTTATGCAGTCAAATGATGGACAGTTTTAAAAAACATCCATGAGGGACAGTCCTTTCTGTCTTGCAAAAACTTATGTGGCTAAAGCACGGTCCTCTAATTATTCCTATATAATATAACAAATAAGACAGACTCCTTAAGAAGGATGTAGCCATGTAACTTAATATAACTTGTTCTTGATCTTTTTGATCAAAACCAAACCCAGAGAGCCTTGGGAATATCTGCTCTAACTAACCTGGCAGCTGAAGACGTCGCAAGCCATGGAAATACCCAGGCAGCAGTGCAAATACCAGCTGGTCTCCTGGGAATTCCCATCACTCACTTCTTGACGCCAAATGTCAGCTGAGCTCACGCAAGAAGCTTCCCGGAGAAGCACTCCTGTCACATACTGGCCACAGGACTTTTGCCTAGCTAAAGGCATGTAAAGTTAGGGGTCTACCTCTACTAACAATAACACAGCTGCATGCTGTTAAAGCAGTTGGTGGTTAAGTAAGAAACAATAAATAATAGTGTGTCCTGCCTGGTGCAGTGGAATGTGATAGTGGGGGAGTGGACACAGCCAAAAGTGCTCAAGAGATTATGTTTTTGTTACCCAAAGGTCAAGGACTGCATCCTCCTCTTAAAGCTCAAGCGTGCTGGCATTGCTTTGTAAATGAGATCCCCTGTGCTACTGGAATCATCGTCATGTACTTGTCAGGAAGATTTCTGCTTTCTGCCACCGATATCTACAGATCTGGGGGAACGATATCTCAAGTCAACCAGGCTGGGTGAAAGGGCAATGACTTTTCCCTCCTTGGCTGAACGGATTTTGGCCATATGCAGAGAATGGCTTTTCCCTGACAGAAGGCACCAAAATTCAGTTCCCATTTTACAACGTCTTTAACAAGTGTCACGTTGCTGTGTACACAGATTTGGGCCTGAAAATACACAAACAAAAACATTCCTAGAATTCTCTTTTCAGAGGGAAGAGATGCTTTGTTTCAAGACCATTCAGGGTATGGAATCAAAATAACAGTTTAATTCTGATGGAAGCACTAGAAATATGCTAATTACTTTATTTAATTGCTAGAATAAAACAAAGCTGCCTTTTTTTTTTTTTTTGTCTAATACAAGGGATTTCCTTCAGTGATTATTAAAGAAACAAACAAGCAAAAAAAAAAAAACAATGAAGAAACAAGACAAAAAAACACACACAAAAAAGTCCTGAAAATTAATATTGAGATGGCCTGTTTCTTTACGAGTCTGGTTCTGAATTCAAATATGTTAAAGAAAATTGTGAGGTACTTGATTTTATATATTAAAAAAATATGCTTGTCTGTGACCTTTATTTCCTGCTCTGTGTAAGCTTTTCTGCATTTTAGGAGCTTAGAACATCTTCTAACTCTTTCAGTTTGTTTTCCTCAAAGCATGATTTAAAAACTAAGTTCTAAAAACAAAAACAGAACAAAACAAAACGAAAAAAAAGAATCACGTGTCATATAAAGACAATAATTAAATAATTAGAAACCTTTAGGTTAAGTTTGAGTTTCAAGAATTCTTCAGAAACCTGTTCTTGACTATATGAATCACTGGATGTAACATGGAAAAGGCACATTTATTTCATTTTTTGCGTTCATTTTATACTCTGTATTATCAGTTATTCAACACAGCTGATATACTATAAAGATGATACAGGAAAACACACTGATTCATATCTAGTAATAACTGGAAATAAGTATTCTTTAAATAGACTGATGGCAAAAGTAAAGGAAAATATTAATTTAGTCCTGCTCTTAAGCAGACTTCTCTAAACAAAGGACTGAAGGGAAACTTTCTGAAAAACTGAAAACTCCTTTTTCCACTGACATTTACCACCTTGAAATCTGTGAAACATCAATAACCAGAAGTCTGCAGTTAATTTGAACAGAAAAAAAAAAAAAAACAACAAAACAAAAACACCTTACAAATCATAATGCATGGGCATACTGACTTAGTAATAGCTGACAGATTAAATCTCACCTCCAGAATTGTAACACCTTTTGTCTTTAGAGAACAGCAGTATTACATATTTTTTAACTTGTTATTTCTTTCTTGCAGATGTTTAAAATACATTTATTATCCAGCATATTACATCTAGGTGTTTGTTTTCAAGTTCTATTCTGGTATGGCTCCCAACCATCTCATATTGCTAATTTATGTGAAGACTTTAAATTCCTCATATCTAATGTTGTGTTCAGGGACACGTTTCAGTAGCAGCCAATAATTTCATACTCTCAAAGCCATAAAAGTATTAATTGGTAAATGGTAAGCTAAGATACGTCAGCAAGTTTGAACTACAAAATTAAATTGCTCATAATATAATATTAAACAACTTTCTTATTACAAAAAAAAGAAAAGATCATTCACTGACAAAGAGATATGATCAACATACTTTGAATAGCAGCATATTTTCAGGTATCCTATAAAGGTTGTTCTGTTTTCACAGCCTTTAGAAAGCCTTTCAAACTGCAAATAGTTTGAGATGCCTAATGCAAATGCTTTTCTGCAAATATTTATTTTCACTTTTAAATTAATTTTCTTCATTACTGTTTGCTTCTTTTCTGTTCATTCCGTACAGATATTCAGACAAAAATGTGTTTGTGCTTGAAGGCACAATGATAGAAGAAGAGTGAGTTTACAGCCTCTTTCTTTTCCTGTATAGATGTGATTAAATCGTGGATACACAATGGACACACAATTCCCATGGAAAGCAAAGGGCACAATCTGCTAAAGTAGGAAGAGTGTCAAATTGCTTTACAGCATTATTTTTCCTTCTCTGTAAATTGAAGGCAACCTTAGAGGAAGAATATATTAAAGACCACAAAGACTTATCACCTCAGTAGGAGGACACGTATGGGAGCTTGAATACATAGAGACAACTCTTTGTCCTCATCTCTCACTGTAACACCCAGATCTCTCTACCAGACTACAACAAAAAATCATGCTGAATGCTCATCTTTAGTCTTGTCATATTACACAGGGCACAGGAGTATGGGCAGTCCGCCTGGACTTTCAAGGTCAAGCTCGCAGGTGCAGAATCACAAACCTAAGATAACTCCTTAACAGAAGAAGAAAAAAAGAGCAACAGACGAAGGAAACAGAAAAACGGCAACTCAAATTGCCTGCATTCTCCACCAAAATCTGTCGCGGGTTAAGCAAGATCTACCTGTGCCTGTGACAGGGGGGCAGCTGGCCCGCAGGGCCGCTGGCCCAAAAAGGGGAAAAGGGAATGGGAAAAGAAAACAGCAGCAGCGATCGAAGGAGGCACACTTGTTTACAAAATGCTATATCAGAATACAGGATAATACAATATAATACAACATAATTGTAATTAAGCAAAATCCGAGAGAGAGAGAGAGTGAGAGAGTGAGTCCCAAAAACCGAAAGGCCTACTGTAAGCTCTAGGCGAAACGGCTGGAAGGCACCCCATGCTCCGAGGATCCAAGAGTGAGATTCCAGCCCGGGAGTGAGATTATATACTGTCCTTGTCCCGTGACTTATCCCTGACCGCGATGTCCTCCGGGATACGTAGTCTTCTTCTGTGAGCTGAACATTCGGTGAATTATCCATACTTTACATGATGTTATGATGTGGAATACTGATAGCAAAATTACCAAAATATTAAACCATGACACTCCTTTCTAGTCACTCCTTGTAAGGATGAAATCTTTGAGCTGCCACCATGCAGAGAGGTGACTGCATATGCCTGTCTGAGGAGAAGCTGGGAAGCACAGAAGTGCGTTGTGTGCAGCTCAGAAACTCTTACAGAAAAGACTGGGGATTTCTTCACTCCATTACAAAGACATTTCCAACAAAGTCACTCAGAGAATCAGATCAGCAAACCGCATGCACACCCCAAACAAATCTGTGCTACCAACCAAGCTGCAGAACAAGTTAGGGAAAAGCAAAGTTGACTCCATTATTAAATTTTAATGTAATATACATTAACATGTGAATTTTGAATGTATGCTTTTCTTCCTCCTGCATTTGCTATTGCCACATAAGCAACATACCATAGACAAGGTAAGCTACTCCCATAAAGCACTTCTTTTAAAGTCTTCAGACTCATACTGTTTTGTTTTGGTTTTGTTTTTTAAGATTTTTAATGAATAGAAAGAAACAAATGGACATTCATTTCTCATTAATACTCATCCAAACAATACAGATGAAAAAAAATCCCACATAGTTTAGAATGTAGGCACACACTAGAAAGAAACAAGGAAACGCACATAAGAAAGCACGCTTGGGGATTGCACAGTTAGGTATTTGGTGACATACCAGCAACAGATACTGCTACATATTTCATCAAGATATAATTGTTTTTTGAAAACAAAACCTTCCCCCATCTTAGGTTAATTTAAAAAACTGTCACATTAATTTCTCCACTGGTTTCAAGAGGAATCTACCTCTAAAACAGAGTCTCGCTCTGATATTTCTTACATATATTCTTGGTGAAATATAGTTAATTTTAAGAAGTAGACAAATAGATTCTCTCTTGGTCACTAAGAAAATTATTTACAAATTTAATTCAACTATAAGGCACTATCCGCGCAACTAATAATTTATATTAAATTAATAAATATTAAAATACTACTTTTCAGTATAAAGATTGTCACTGTTAGAAGCAAGACCAAGCATCACGTTAGGAAGTTTCAATACCAAGCCTGGCTTTGCTTCTCAAGTTGGGATTTTAATTGTTGAAAATATGCCATAGCAAAAAATCTTCGTGGAAATGTTTTTCCCCCACACACTGTCTTTATGCTGTTAATTCCAGGAAAGCCACCTGAGATGCTATCAGGCAATTTAAAAAAAAAACAAGATTAAAAAAATAAATCTCTGAATTGCACTAAGAGTTTTCTAAAGGAATTAGATTTTATATATCAGAATCAGACTTGTTTTAAAACCCTTACATACCATGCTGTACTATATATATATATATATATATATATATTCTGCAGAGATTTCTGCAGAAAAAATATATATATCTTGGAAAGGATGATAAAAGCTTATCAATTTATCCATCCTTTTCTTTTCAGAAGAGGCACTGGAAGCATCTGGAAGACATTCACATCTACATTGTGAGAAAGGCACTGACTGCAGTACTTCACAAACCGCATGACACGAGGTTAAGGTGCTGTGTATTGGAGAGGACAGTTGAACACACTGATGTCAAAAAACCACACTTCTTCTGTCCGAGCTCGCTATTCGTCACAGAATATCAACAAATACAGGAAAAGAATACAAAATAAAAGCACTTAAAAAGAGTTTCTGAACATTAAAATATATTTTAAGATAAATTTGTTTTATGCACGTAAAGTACTGAAGTGCACACAGAAAGAATATGCAATGCAAACAACTTTGCAGAACAGAAGTGTGTCACAGATCATATTAGTGCTAGGGCTTTAATTTCTTTCTTCAATACCTAATAAGAAAAAAAACAACAAAAATATTAGTGAGCAGAAATAAAACTGATAAACACTTTCTACATTTCCACAAAATAAATAAAGAATTTGTAATGACATCCAATTGTTAGTCATAGTTAGCAAAGTGTGCTGCTTCTCTCACAATGCCTTCTTTTCCCCTTTAGCTTCATGCATCTAAACTTGAGATTATCACATAGAGACTCTATGGATCTATACCACAGAATCATAGAATGGCTTGGGTTAGAAGGGACCTCAAGGATCATCAAGCTCCAACCTCCCACCACAAGCAGGACCACCAACCTCCCCATTTAACACTAAACCAGGCTGCCCAGGGCCCCATCCAACCTGACCTTGAACACCTCCAGGGATGGGGCATCCACAGCCTCTCTGGGCAGCATGTGCCAGTACCTCACCACTCTCTTGGTAAGGGACTTCCCTGTGACATCCAACCTAAATCTTTCCTCCCTCAACTTAAAACTATTTCCCCTTGTCCTGCAGTTATATACCCTTTCAAAGAGTTGACCC
>JAPSGF010000011.1:15726588-15836058 GCA_035772895.1 Perdix hodgsoniae | reverse complement strand
CCCCCCCCCCCCATTTGTAGGCTCCCTTTAGGTACAGAAAGGCTGCAATGAGGTCACCCTGCAGCCTTCTTTTCTCCAGGCTGAAATATATCAACAAGTAAAAGGTAGAAAATAAATTAAAAGAAAATGGCTTGCTTTAAGTATTACAAGTTAAGTTACAAAGGTTCACAAACCCTGAAATAAAACAAATCCCTTAAATAAATTTCTTCTCAAGCTAAAACACATTATTATCCTAGATGAGAGAAGGGTGCAGTTTTTTTCCAAGGGTGGCTTCCCTTAATCCAAACATTCCTGACTCTCCCAGTCAGAACAGAGCATCTGTTCTAACTCTTTATCAGATGTGGAAGAAGAGATAGAGACGATGGTGCCTAAAAAGAGAGGCTTCCTCTTTTCAAAGCAGACTGAGAGGCAAAAAGAATTTTGTCCATTCTCAGGCACAAGTAACTCAAAGACAAATGGGTTCAAGGATCTTAACTCTAAAGACTGAATATCCATCACATCCAAATTGACGCAATACTGGGAATGCCTGACTTGGACCGTGGTGCCTCAGAAAGATTTCTGTTGAGTTCTGACAACTCCAAAATCCTCTTTTACAGGAAGAGATCAGAGAATTGGACCCATTCGTGTACAACTGGCACAGGCAGAAATCTCCCTTCATGTTGAATTACAGATGCTCAGGCACACTGGTTAAAAATTGAGACTTTTCTCTAGGCTCACTAGAATCTCTTCTGTTACATTTTATACTTTAATTGCTCTTAAGGATGGAGTGTCTACCAAGTATCACTGTGTCTTCCTGCAGGGGGAGAAAGAGGAAGCTGAACACTTAGAAAAACACCCCTTCACAGCCCCCCACCCTTAAGTCAGTTCTCAAGAAAAACTACTGACAGATTAATGCTAACTGCTTGGAAGAGGCTGTGTGGGTGACTTATTGTCTTCAAGTTCAAGCTTTTTCCTGCTGAAACCACCAATTATACCAAATCTAACAATGGTTTTGCAATATGGATAAATGCCTCCCAGACTGAAATGAAAAAGTCTGCCTTTGTTTTTTTGTCTTCGCACAGACAACAAAGCAGTAAAGAGTAATGCTGAAGCAGCATGATATCCGGATAGCACATACACTGCGTAACAGTGATAGAACATGCTATAAGACAAAAATTACCTTCAGTAAATTGGTTTTGTCATAATCTTCCCGATGTTGATAAATACACTGACAAATTGTAGCATATATTTTTTCAAAATGGAATATATCAGCGTTCTTTGTTAGCTCAGTGACCATGTTCAACAGTTGCTGAGGGAAAAAAAAAATGGAAAAAATACAAATTTAGAACAGCAAGAGATCCTTGGCTCTTTTGTTTTTGGAAGTTTAGCAGTAACATGAATAAGTAACAATACTAGCAGTTTGTCAGTGGGCTGTTTTAAGGTAAAAGGGCTGGCTGAATTTTAAAACCGAGGTAAAGAAACTGCCTCCTAAAACAATGCTCTTATCAGAAGTAAGAACAGCAGCCTACAGAAATCTACAGTAACTGTAGGTGTGGAAACACATCAATCACAGTCCATTATAGGTTAATTTATTCTATGTGTTCCTGCCATTAACTGTTTAAATCGGCACTGGTTAACAACTGCCTTAATTTATAATTGTACATAAAGCAAAAATATCTTATTTCACAATTTCAAAAAAGTTGAAGTTAGACATACTTTGAGCTCACAGCAATCCACCATCACTACAACAGCTGACTCTGTCATAATTTCCATGTTTTCAGCATTCATCTGCCTCTGTTCTGTCTGAGAACGTCTTGCATGAGTCACTCTTCCTATGTTCAGAAAAAAGTTAAACTTATCAGGTGGTGGTGCTACAGGCAATGCTTCCAATGCCTGCCCAGCTTCAATTAATGAGAAAATTTTAGTCAGTGTCAGTTACTCAAATACAAGTACATGCAAAAAGTACTAATAGAAAACTGCCACCCAAGCAAATACTGAACAGCTAGTAACTTGCAGTTAGGAAAGTTTTAGATGTAGAATATCCTTACCTGCTTTCCTTTTAGAAATAGGAGGTTTAGCAGCTTGAGTGAAGATCAAGTCCTCAAAAAAACATCTTCTTTCATTCTCATCAGGAGCTTGGATATTGAAAACTTCTCCAAAATCACTGTTAAACAATGTTTGTACCTAAAGCATGAAGAGAAAACTGTATGATACACTGGTAATGTTGTGACATTCAGTACATCCAAAATCACTCACTTTGTACTGACTTCCCTTGCTGCCCTTTAATTTTAACCTGAACAGTAGCTAGAGAAGGAAGAGAAAGGGTTTAGTTCAGTAGACAAGAGAGAGTTTTTTAGTAAGTTTTTATTTCTGTATTTAAATAAGGTCTCAGTTTGCACGCTTCTAAGGTGCAGTCCATTTTTCTGTCTCTACTATCAAGAGGTAGGGAAAGAATTTCAATATTATCTTAGAAGGAATTTATTTACAAGTATAAAAACTTTTGTGGAAACTTAAGTATTTCCAAAGCATTTCATAACGAGCACGTCTAGGTAATACCATCTTCCCCTTTGAGCACTGAGACAAAGTAATCAGAGTGAAAACAGCACATTTCCATTCTGAACACTTTAATGCAGACCCTTAGAAGTCTAGAAAGTTACGCATGTGCACTTATTGAAGTTTATTTAGAAATACAACAAAAGTCTGATTTTAAAGTTACTTAGAAAGAAGCTGGAACTCAGCTTCCAATTTGTAAAGCCTTGAATCTTTAGCCTTTACAAAGAAAGGGATGGATTTTTTTTTTTTTTCTAGAAGTGTTTCAATCTTAATTTATTCTAAATTAAATTTCATTACTAGCATTTTATCCACCCTACTATGCAATGGCAGAACATCAGAAGAAATGTTCTCACTAAAAATATCTTCTTGTTGTCTCCATTGTAAGGACTGCATAATCTGGACAAAGTAGATACCTAACTACCTTGCAGTCGCTCTAATTATTGCCTGAAGTAAATTTACCTTATGTGTTTTTGAGAAGGAGGGGAAATGTTGGGTCAACGTTGGTCACTTGACTCAGAAAACACTTAAGGCAAATGCTTTCAGCATTTTTATTCTGAGCAAAACTGAAGGGATTTGTTAGGGAGCTTAAGTCATGACAGTATGCATTTTCAGAAAGCACAGTACTCCAATGCCTCGAATGTTCCTAAAACAACGTGAAACTGAATGAAGAGTTAAGAGAAGCATTGACTGAAATACCTCATTCGGGAGATCTGCGTGACATACATCTGATGTTGCAAGCAGCAAGACTGGAGCAAATGTTGGAATGTTCTGAATTAGCGATGTAAAGGTAGCTTTCAGTGTAGCTCCAACACTGTCCCACCACAAATGGATATGTGGGATATAAATTATGCTTGGTGCTGTCCGCTGAGCTTCTCGGATCAACTAGCAAAACAAAAGGTTGGATGAGACAACTGAACCATGTAGAATAGGCTGCTAATCAATAAGCCTACATATTGATCAAACTACCCTAGGGTAAAATTTCTACTTCTACTCCAATATAGACAATGCTACACACAATCATTGCTGTCACACAGACAGAATCAGACCTGAATCTGCCTTTATTCAAAACTGCTGAGGTGTAAGAGAACTCCAAAAGAGCCTCGCAACTCAAGTGGTGTGGTGGCATGCCTGAAGAACCAAGACTAACCCTTCAGCAAGCTGTTTTAGTCTAGTTAGATTCCTACATGATTGTGGCTGCACACTTTCAATTCATAGTAGGCATGTATCCAAGTCAGTCAAGAAACAAAGGCTTAGGCGAAAAGATGAGGGCTGACACTGCAAAAGAATCCTGGTTTTAATTCATATTTTCTAGTACATTTTTATGAGGCGACCAGTCTTCAGCCTGAACAAATGGTTCTGTAACTCAGTTCCTCCTTAGGATTCATCAGATCAGATAACGAGCTCAGGAAGTCCAACAAGCCACTGCCTACGTATGGCACATCACACAAGAGAACATGCATCTGCCACATGGCAAGCCTCCTTCCACACGACACATTTCCCCGTGCACCCTTTCACGTTATCAACATTCAGGTAGCACCAGCTGCAAGATGGGAAGTGTGTGTCCAGGCAGGGACTTGATACTATGGTTCTACGGGGACAGATACATCCATCACATAACAAAAAAGGAAACGTGTAATAAAGGAGTAACCAATTATGTATCATGCCCGTCCTTACTTGTACTGCTCTCAAATGCTTCTAATAAAGAAGAAAATGTTTTAATGCAGTGACTCCTAACAACAGATTTTTTTGCCTGAAAGCAAAGTGGCTCTAGATCTGTTTGTTTCTTCTAATTAAGAAAAACCTCAACGCTGTACAGATGTAAGTATTGTGATTTTTAATGCATTTATTGCATGTACTGCAGCAGCACAAAACATACAAGATGCATGAGTAACAAACATAGAAAACTATCAACAAAAAAACAAAACAGTTCCCTGAAACATTGGTTGCCTTACAAATATAACAACAACAAAGGATACAGAACTGCAGAATATACAGTCTAATGCAGAGCCATCTACTGGGAGCACAGTCTTAGAAGTTAATGAAAACTACTTTCTGAATCCTACCAAGATGAGCAGGATTTCCTGCCACAGAGAGAGGCTTATTAGCAGCATCTTTCAGGTTCCTGAATTGTATCCTTACTGTTAAATTTGCAATGGAAACTACGGCCATGTACAACATCCTTATTGTTTAGGACTAGATAAATAGATGACATGAACAGAACAATAAAGCCATTGCCACTAGCAGAAAATTTTGCTCATCTTGCAACTCAAGTGACTGTTTACATTTAAAAAATGAGATTGTGAGATTAAAGAATAATAACAAAAAAAAAACCTGTAAACACATCTCTTCAGGTGATGACGTGCTAACAAATAAAACTGACATGTCCAGAGTATGAACTGGAAACATTTCCAGAGCATGCAAAACAGCAGGTGCTAAGTGGGATGCCTGGCCATATCCTGCTTTTCCTACTAATAGCAGGTGTGGCCTGCAGGATGTAGGCTGCCAGTAAGCTTTCCTAGAAAAAGAATCATTAAAAAAAAGTGATAAATAGACACACAAATATTCACACAAGTATATACATACATAGAAAAGAAATATTTACAATACTCTTCATATTCCAGTAAGTTCTGTGACCAAGAAGTCTATCAAAACCCATGTTCTTTCAAACTGATTGCATACTGCCCCCTAAAAAATTCTGCCAATTCCTGTCATGTCTGCTACCCATCTGGCTCTTTTAATTAATGGCTCCTACATTGTACAAGTAGACTGTCCAGCTAAATACACGCAGGACAACTGGCTGGTTACCTGAGATGAAGTACAGAAACTTCCAGCACACACCAATCTGGATGTCACTGTCAGCCAGACACTAACCTTCAGTAGGGCACACATTCAAGTAATTGAGTTTTGACTACATCTGTCAAATTTTACTGACGTGGCCATTATTACTGGAGAAGGTGGGAAGAAAGGAGCGGAGCAATGCTGTTAGAAAAGAATGGGTGTGGGCACTGAAATACACTGGCCATATCTAAAGAAGCACAGAGTTGGACTGCTTGAATTACAGCAGTCTATTACATACAAATAAGATATTTATTTATAGGACAGAAAATTTTCTGAACAGTGCAGCAATAGAATTGAGAAAAAAAAAAGTTTGATTTGGCTGAAATAACATAATCTAACTTCTGAGCTGTAGGCTTGACTTCCATGCAAGAATATCAAAAGATTAACAGAAGTTAGTGGCTGAATGGTAAGAAAAACAGTTTGAGTTCCTGCTACATAATTTGCTACTGGTTTAACAATCCTGGAAAACAGACAGGCAAAAGATGGCTACACAAATCCATACAGGCTTTTTAAGCTGAGAGGATAGCAGAGCTCTGTGATTTTGAGTATTCTGAAGAACATCATGGAGTAAATCAACATGCTCTAATAGCCTGAGGATCACTTGGCTTAGGTAAAGAAAGCCGAGTTTCTCAGTTTTGAATTTGATTGGTTCTAGCAATGCACTTCATTGGGAATTCAGTACCTTCACGCTTATTTCTTCTTGCGAATATCTATCACCCCCACAAGACACACATTTTATTCTACTTCAACATCTACCACCCCTCACATTTGTAATAGCCAAAGCTGTTTAAAAAGTAGAACTTAAATGTAATTGGAACAGATATTTACCTACTAAAATCAAGGAATTTTTCCTGCGGTCTGCAAATCATTTGATCTGTTACATTCTCCTCAAAGATTGAATGTGATTCATAACTTCTGTCAAAGGTATCACTAGGATTTAAACTGCCTGAAAGACAAAAGAGGCATGTTATTTTTTCCTCAACGGTCTATACCTCTTTCTCTTGCACTTCAGCTTCAAAATCAATGTCAAAATCCCTTCTTCATTTCACGTCACATGCTGACTGCTATTTCCCAGAGATCATCCTACTACAGATCTACGGAGGCCAAACATCTCTGCAGTGCTGCCCCTTAGGTTCCACAATGTGTATAAGGTATGTTTCTCAGTTGTTCATTCTTTTCCCCGTAGAATAAATATAATTAGGAACAATTTATGTAGTTCTTAGTTAAAAAGAAAAAAAGGCCATTACTTCCTGGAGCAGGTTCCCACAGTGGAAGCACAGAGATTAAGGATGTGGTGGCCACAGACTCCCTGGTCTAGGATTACTAAATCGTGACAGTGACAAACCCATCTTCTAATTAAGGATCGTTAAAAATAACTCAAGGAGAAGATAATGGAAGGAAGGTAACAGAACAGCAGGGCAATTACCAATCCCCTACACTTTCTGCTTCTATTTTACCAAAGCAAATGAAACTACCAGCTCTGCTGAGAGTAACAGTAGTAGAATATTCTCCAGAAATCAGCATATAACTCTAAAGGGATCTCCATTAACCAGGACTGGAATGAGCCTTACACTTCAGTACTTATGTCTCTCTACAAATGCTAAATATGTTAGCAACTGTCAGAAACAGGATGCTTTAGCAGAGAATACACGGTCTTCTCCTAAGTATTGAGCCCTTCAGTACTTCCATCTTAAGTTTCACTTTAGAATCCGGAATAAATGCTATGCATTATATTCCAGTTATTCCCATAATAAAAGGATGCACATGCAAATAATAAAATTCCATGATTGTTACATCTGAAGTGTTTGTGTACGCTGACTGCACAAGTCAGAAGCTTTTGCTTTGGCAAAATCTTAAAGAAGTGGTTCCTCTTCTTATACCTTGCTGCTGGTCCTTCTTCAGTGCAAGCTCTGCATGAGGAAATACTTTCTGTAAGGCCTGTAAAATTCTTGAGAGCGTATTTCCTAGAAGTGGCTGCATAATAGGTGACAGTGCTCGGCCTGGTGAAGGCACAGCCCTCCGTGATGCTGCAACGGTATTCTGCATAGCCATTACAAAATCTTTTGCTTTTATTTCAATAGAATTGACATCTAGTTGCAGTTTCTCGCTAGTTGAGTAGATCTGAGGATAGCGTCGGCGGAGGGCACAGAGAGCAGCCTCAGCACACAGAGATTTTATATCAGCTCCGCAGTACCCTAAATAAACAAAGAATTAAGTGTTACATCAGTCTCGGCCAAAACATGAGTCAAGGTCCAGGTTTCCAAGGTGCAACATTTAAAGAATTCACAGTCCCAAAAACAAGTGGGTCAACAGAAAATTTAAGGTGTTACTGCATGGTGGGGAAGTTTTGTTCTGTGGCTGACTGCCAGGTATCCAAGGCATATGAAACAGTTTCCTAATCACAACTTTGTTCCGGGGCAAGACGCCCCAAACACATTCAGTGTTCTGAGACAACAATGACAACAACAACAAAAGGGATGCAGATGAAAGCAGCTAATTTTGACTGCTGTAAAGGCACACCAGCTGCCTAATGGACTGGTTCTGCAGCAAAGCACAACAGCTTGGGTACCGCTGGGTACAAGCTAAGATTCCTTAGAACTTAGTCACAATCACTAACATGTTTTGTTTTCAGTCTTACCAACGCATTCTGTAGCAAGCTCATCTATAAATGTGTCCAACAGTTTAGGAGTCCAGTCACGGGTATGAATCTTGAAAATTTCTTTTCTGGCCTGGAAACAAAAAAATTGTTGCGTTTCATTTTTGTTTGCATTTCATATTTTTCCTAAAAACAGAAACAACGAAACAAACCACGCTCCCTCAAAAACTTTGTAATACTACAAACAGTTTGCTTATCTGCTAAACATTTGGTGCGGTTGACATGATAGAGGGAAGGGATGCCATCCACAGGGACCTCAACAGGCTTAAAAGGTGGGCCCACGTCAACCTCATGAAGTTCAACAAGGCCATGCGCAAGGTCCTGCACCTGGGTTAGGGCAGTCCCAGGCACAAATACAGGCTGGGGGGAGAATGGCTTGAGAGCAGAGTAGGATTTAGGAGTGTTTGTTGATGACAGACTCAACATGAGCTCGCAATGTGCACTTGCAGCCCAGAAGGCCATTCGTATACTGGGATGCAACAAGAGAAGTGCAACCAGCAGGTGACTCTGCCCCTCTGCTCTTGTGAGACCCCACCTGGAGTATTGCATCCAGTTCTGGGGCCCCCAACACAAGGAGGACATTGAGCTGTTGGAGCAGGTCCAGAGGGCCACAAAGATGATCAGAGGGCTGAAGCACCTCCTCTATGAGGATAGGCTGAGAGAACTGAGGCTTTTCAGTGTAGAGAAGAGAAGGCTCCAAGGAGACCTCATAGTACCTGAAGAAGGTCTACAGGAAAGCTGGGGAGGGACTTTTTATAAGGAGAAGTAGTGACATAACAAGGGGAAATGAGTTTAAGCTGGAAGAGCATAGATTTAGACTAGATATTAGGAAGGAATTCTTCACTGAGGGTGATGAGACACTGGAACAAGTTGCTCAGTGAGGTTGTGGATGCTCCCTCCCTGGAGATGTTTAATGCCAGGCTGGATAAGGTTTTGAGCAGTCTGGTTTAGAGGGAGGTGTCCTTGCCTATAGCAAGGGGATTGGAAGTAGATGATCTGTAGATCCTTCCCAACCCAAACCATTCTATAATTTTATAGTTAATTTAATATGCTCATTTTCAAGGAGGAAATCTAATAATTCTAAATTTGTTTCGTTTATCTTTTTCTGAGAACCTGCAGTTAAAGAAAGGGCAATTCTAGCCTACATAAAAAAGTTTCCAAAAGATGTGACCTAATGATCTTCAGCAAAAAAAAAAAAGTAGAAAAGAAAAACTATCATGAAAAGCATTTTTTTCTCCCCTTGAAGAAATTCCTCTTAAATTTGGAAAATTTAATGGTAACAGTCCCACTAATTCCCTGAACTTGCTTTTCTGTCAGTTCATTCAAGTGAAGTAGTTCTAGTACTACTCTTCAAGTTGCTGCAATTTCTATAAAGCAAATAATTATGACTCAAGCTATACACCAGTTTGATCCTCGGTTAATCACTGCCACTGAACTAGAAGCTTCCCAAGCCCTTCTCTTCTGCAGTGCACTTCACATCTTCATCCCAGCCTCTTAATATGAAGCAGTAAGAATGTCAGCTCCCCCTCTCCAAATTACAGGTAATTCCCAGGACCTCCAGATTGAGAACAATCAAATGAAGTACGCCTCCATCCACTCATAAATGAATTACTGAGACCAAGAGCAGAATTTCAAGGTGAAAATGCCCAAGCAGACTAAGTAATTAAGCAAACAAGAACAACTTTGGGAAAGATCTGAATATGCTCCATTATTAATCATGATAAAAGTTTTTATGCAAGCAAAAAGTAATTGAGGATGTACACCACTTCCTTCACCTTCAAGATGAGAGAATGGAAGTTTAAAGCCAATTCATATTTTCATTCCTTCTTAAAACATGCCAGAGACAAGCAAACTCCTGTTTTTCTTGACTAGTCACAGCAAAACCAAAAATAACATAGAGTAAATTACTTGAAGTCATCATCATATATATTCAGTAGCAGATTTGCTCTGCACAGTATGAAAGTGTCTCCAGATATCAGTCTTTCATCCAATCTGGACAATTTTTTGCTATAAAATTGGACTTTGTCACATTAGCATTAAGGTTGTATTTACTTTCTGACCTCTTTATTTGGGAGGCCAAAGAGGAATTCTCGGTCAAAGCGTCCAGGTCTTCGTAATGCAGGATCAATGGAATCAAGTCGGTTGGTCGCACCAATTACAATAATCTCCCCTCTGCTGTCCAATCCATCCATGAGTGCCAGAAGCGTTGATACGATGGAGCTAATAGAAAAGATAATATTTTTATTCACTGGTTCAATAAACTTTGTTACAATTCACACGACTTGTATTGTGTTCAGCTTTGGGCACCTCAATACAGAAAGGACATAGAGGTGCTGAAACAGGTCTAAAGAAAGCCAACAAGGCTTGTGAATGGCTGGGAGAATATGGCCTATGAGAAGCAAGTTAAAGAAACCGAGGCCATTTAGTCTGGGGAAGAGAAGACTGAGGGGAACCTTACAGCTCTTCTCAAATATTTGAAAGGTGACTGCAGTGAGAGTGGTGTTAGGTCTCTTCTCACTGGTGGCAGGACAAGGGGAAACGGCCTCAAGTTGCACCAGGTGAGGTTTAGGTTGGATATCTTTACTAAAAGGGTGGTTAAGCACTGGAATAGGCTCCCCAGGGAGGTGGTTGAGTCACCATCCCCGAATGTGTTTAAAAACCATTTGGATGTGGTGCTCAGGGACATGATTCTGCAGTGGGTTGTTAGGTTGGTATGTTTAGGTTGAGATTGGACTTGATAATCTTGAAGGTCTTCTCCCACCTGAACAATTCTTTGATTCTATTACTTTCTTCAGTGATTACTCAAAAAAGAACACATTTCTGTTGATGAGATGCTCATCAGTAACTCATTTTAAGACAGGCAAAAGTAGGTAAGGTAACACAGACCTTGTGCTAGTGTTGAGCAAGTGAACTGTTTTCAACTGTTGTCTCAAATAATCTCAAGTTTAGGAGCACTGGGGTACAAGTTTTCACGATAAATTAATGAGTAATACAAAGTGGTCATCATATCCCCACCCACTCCCAACAGATTCTATGTAGACAAAAATAACATAATACCTATGAACCAGATCTTGCTTACTGGACCGGACAGGAGCAAGGCCATCAATTTCGTCAAAGAAAATAATTGAAGGCCTCATCTGATATGCCTAGAGTGAAAAAAACAGTAATATTATAGAACAGCACTATTTAAAGAGAAAATACTTCAAAGACATCACAGTTGGCATGTCACTGAAACTAGATTTTTTTAGAGTAACATCAGGGATCTCTACTTACTGACTTGGAGTATCTGACATAAGTAACAGAGAGCATCAGTCTACATCAACCTACTGTGACCAGGTGACAGGAAACAAATCATACCAGTAGCTGTTACAGCTATTTGGCAGCCATAAAGAACAGCCAGAACTTAATTCAATTACAGGTTATGGAAGCAAGCCTCCTCTATGAATTTAAATAACCCTTCTTTCAGACAGCATCTGTTTCCCTCTGATCTAAAGCCATCATCTCTTGCCTCCTGCAGTCTTCTCTGTGGCTGTTTTGGTGGGAGGAAATTTTGGTTTTTTTTTTTTGCTTTGAAAGCTTTCCTCATTTTGATCTTTCCCCATTTCAAGCCCCTAATCCAAATTATGGAGGCACTGAAAAAGCAAACACCGACATTCTCATTTCAGTGGGGAAAAAGAAAGCCACCAACAACCCTAATAAAGTACCCCCAAAAAGAAGATGCTCTTAATAATGTTAATCACAGAATATCACAGTTTCAACTAGGAATAGAATATACTGCATATTTCAATCTTACCTGATCAAACAATAAACGAAGTTGCCTTTCCGATTCTCCTGCCCATTTACTCAGGCAGTCTGCACCTTTTCTCATAAAAAAAGCCACTCTCCTGTTCCCTTGGCTACATTCATTAGCAAGGGCACGTGCAACGAGGGTCTTCCCAGTTCCTGGTGGACCATAGAATAGACATCCTCTGCAATAAAAGAACAATTCAGATAGGAAAAAAAACAAAATCAACATTGTTAAGAGAACCTGTTGCCACTATCATCCCTAGAACAAACAACTCCTCTTAACCTAATCAAAACATTTCATGTATAAGACAACACAAATAGCTAAAGTTGCGTTAAGGTCCTAGCAGGTTGAAGTTTTGTGTTCTGACAAGATTTCCCAAGGCAGCAAAATAAATGAATAATGCAGATACCTCAGATGTACACCTCCAGAAGAGCATGTACTGTGCCAAAAGGACATTTCCAAAACTGCTAGTAGACAAACAGGTTATTAGAGCAAACTGAGGTCAAACAAGCAACTTCTGCCCAGAACAAGTTAAAAGATGAATCAGCAGTTCATTCTTTAGCAATACGCTGCATATTCTCACTTTACACAAGCATGGATTTGATAGCAAGACTTGTTAGTAAAGCACTTAATTCTCTCTTAAAAAGCTTTAGATTACAGGATTTAGCCTCCCAGAAAATCTGCTGCTGGTGAAAATGAGGAAATCTAACGCTGAACAGAAAATTTAAGAAAATAAACAAAAAGAGGTATTCTGCATTTCAGATAAACATAGCCATCACCTAAGGAAGCACTAAGTGTGCTGTTTGAATAACTTCTAAAGTTACTGAAGGGAAATAATCTAATCTTATGTTTCCATATACCATGATGATTTTGATTTTTTTTAGTTTTGATTACTAAGAATATAAGGATAATCAACAAATCTAATAATTCAATTTCATAATCGACAAGATTAGCTACGTAAGAAACTGACAGCTTTTTACTTTATCCCAAGCACAACAAACACCACAACATTCTTGTTGTGAGTAAAAAGCATTACAAGTGATACCTGAAGACTTCATAAAAGGCTAGAAAGAGAAGTGGGTTTCCAAGAAACAAATCACAAATGACTTCCATTACACGATCTCCTCCTCATTACAAACTTATCAAGCTGACTTGTACATAAAACTCTAAACAAAAAGCACCCCAACCCAACTTTATAACAAGATACTTTTGAAATACATTCTTATTTCCAACCAGCAGACAAGAAATCTTCAAGCATGACAAGGCACTGCTTATGTTTGGAAGCTATACATATCTATCTATCTATATATGCACACTCTGGACTGCATCTATTTTAAAGATTTTTTACTACTACTAAAATAATCACTCACTGTTGCCAAGAAGCAAGGAAACATACTGATAACTCAGCTGAATATTCTCCTTAAAACAGCTGACTTAAAATGCATGGTTTGAATCAGTTACCTTGGAGGCTGAATTTTGAATCTCTCAAACACCTCCGGATAAAGCAGTGGAAAAATGACCATTTCTTTTAAAGCTGAAATGTGGTCAGAAAGACCACCCACGGCATCAAATCGTACCTGGAGATCAATTCAACAGAACATACATTGTTAAAGAAGTTAGAAATTTGGATAAAGTGTCACCAAAAATTATACATCAGCAAAAAGGAAATGTTTGGGCTATTTCTGAAGTCGCTTGACAGAAAAACATCAAACATAGTTGTAGGTGGCCCACTACTGAAAGCCTTCTCAAACACTGACGCAGCGAATTAAAACCACTTACTGAACTATCGATTCGCATTGGATCAACACCAGCCAGGCTTTTTCCAGTTCTCATTCGATCCTTGCGAACTCCCTTCAGCTCATCCGCCTTAAAGTTCATTGGAAGACACCTGTACCATGAGTAAAGAATAAAAAACGGTCACTCCAGACATTCATCTGAGACAGTGGGTTTTTTCTGCCTTTTTTTTTTTTAAGCATGTATGAGTATCCATGCCACCCAACATGGCACAAATCTGACTACAACTTTAGAACAAGCAACTCTGCACATAGAAACAATGAACACATCTTCATTTTTGCGATGAAAGAACCCCCAAAAATACACTAACTGCTTTCAAAGATTTTTTGCTTCTATGTTCAAAAAAAAACCAACCAAAAAACAAAAAGACCCCCCCCCCCCCCAGGGGGACAAATTTCATTACGAAAGGCCTCCCACCACTGGTCAACCTTTCTGAGGCCTTCATCATTACTATGGCAATTTATCATTTCATGAAGAATTTTTCTTGTTGAAGGTTAGCTTCATACAGAAACATTAAGTGATTTCAATAAGAAACTAGAACCAGTAGTTGAGAGGTTAAAAAAAAAAATTCTACAGATTCTTTCATAAAGCCTTCCCTTCTAAGTCTAATGAACTTATCTTCAATTTAATAATTTCAACTTAATAATCTTCAGCAAAAAAAAATTCAAAATGAAACAGTCTGACTAAGATTTTAGAGGGAGATTCTGGCTTCAGTTTCAGAACAAAAGAACTTCAATTACACAATCTCAGGCATGGCCTCCATAACCATCACATCAGTGACCCACAAATTCTGTATTTTTAAAAATCCAGGAAGTACCCACCTCCTCCTATCCAAAGATTTCTTTCCTTTATAGGCTTAGATTACCACAGTGATAATCATAAAGTTACCCTGTAACCACCAACAAACTGAAAGCCCTTTAAAGCTGACAGAGTAACAGGACTGAAAACACTACAAATAAATATAAATTATCACTAGCCATGCACCAACCTCTTAGGTCGTTTCTGTGAGCTGGGAAAGTGCATCTTGCGTTGTTTTGGTCCTGTTGAAAAGAAGTTAGGAAAAATGAGAGTAACATATCTGAGAGAGTAAAATAGAAAAAGATTCAGAAAATGTCATGTGTTTCATCCATTTCTAATTCCAGAGGAAATTTTAACTGTTTTTGTTTTGTTTTTCATCAGTGCACAGTAGAAATGCAAACATATACCTGCTTTAAGGAGAACTGAAAACCCACAGGAGCAAGACTATCAAGCCTGTTTATTACAGTGAGGGTGGTGAGACACTCACAAAAGGTTGCCCAGAGTGCACCAGTGGTTGGTGCCCCATCCCTGGAGACTTTCAAGGCAAGGCTGGATCAGGACCTGGGCAACCTGCTCTAGCTGTGCACCTCCCTGTTCATTGCAGGGGAGCTGGATGAGATGACTTTTACAGATCCCTTCCAACTCTAAGGATGATTACTATTATTGCAAGGACAGATGGGTCGTCTTAGATTTTTAATTCTCTTTGTAATTCCCCTAACTTAAAATCAGAAAGTTCTCAGATGGAAAGAATAGTACATCGAAGGAAAACTGGTAATATAAACTCTAAATTGCATATTAAAGAAGCACCAGGAGCACAAAGCAGAAATTCTGAAGTCGCACTGCAGCAGTCAGCAATAGTGCTGAAAATGCAATACAGCAAAGCAAATGAAAAAGATCAGCAAGTAAGCCTTGGCATAGAAATATCACGTGCACAGGACACAGGCATCTGGCAACATCAGAATTTACTTGCAGAATGAAGGTACAGTATTAAATGGAACAACATGTAACTAGATGTCTATTTCACTTCTGTGCAAGAAATAAACTCTTAAGAGAAACTGTGCACATAACCTACTTTCCAAAGGAGCTTGGTTGGGCACAGCAGTTTTCCTCTGTCGGAGGTCATAACACTTTTGATTATCTTCAACATCATCTTCTTTACCCTCAGTTTCTTCTGATGACGCTAGCGTAACACAATGTGATATTAAGCTGTTAGGTATAGTTGCAAATGGTCCTAAAACCAACATGCACTACACAGGTGCCTGTAGCTTTTACTGTTGCCATCACCTAAATAATACAGCAGACCTGGAAAACCTTAAGACAAATTTTGTGCAACACATTTCAGAAATTCCTAATCCAAGCAGACAAGCATACAATATAGATACTGTTCCATCCTCTCTGAAACTGTTAGGTGACTTGTCATCATACTGTTTAATAAGAAAATTCTATCACCTTGCTTAGCTAAAATGCAGCTCCTATGAAAAGAGCTAGTTCAGAAAGTCATTACTTGTTATTCTGATCAAGTGTTTCCTGACAAAAAGTTTTAATATTTTACAATGGTAAGAATAAGCAATCTAGCTCCCAAGTTCTAGCTGTGCCCAGACCCAGTCATTATTCATCTGGAATCCTTCCCTTGGTTTCCTCCCTGCCACTGCACATCCCTGAACTTCTCTGAGCTTCTGATAGGAAGTGGCAAAGCTTTTCTTAGGTTCTGTCTCCACTCTTTTTCATTTAGAAAGTTCCCACAAGGATCATCTAACTTACTGCCTTCATCACAACTTTCCTCTTAAAAACTTCAAGTTTTTCCAGCACTTCCAAGTTAACATAGTCTTTTGCAACTTAACCTCATTCATCTCATTTCACACTGAGTAAGCTCCTTATTACAGGCCCCAAAAGCAGCTCCCATAGACTACCTGCTAAAGACAGAAACAGAGAACACCAAGTTCCGCCCAGCTGATCTTTGCACTTGGGAGGAGATTCTCATACACATCTGGCAGCCTAATTTATTTCCTGAAAATTCTTTCCATGCTGCTCAAAACCACGAAAATGAGGCTTTTGGTTAGGACATAGTAAAGAAAAATTGAAAACGGAACTAACGTCGAAGCTCTCGTTGACTGTCAGGTTCATCACGGCCTTCAGTTTTCTTCTTTTTGTGGGGATACATATCAAGATTTTCCTAATGAAAAGCAGCAAGAAAGATCAGTCACAAAAGTGCAGAAAATCTGACATACGCATGCCTGCTGCCTACACGATAACATCAGAGGATTCCACATACACACAAAAATACATTAACACACAGGAGCAGAGAACAGGATCATGATTATGGCACCTACAGTTTGTAACAAGAGTAGCTGTACGACGCCAGGGCATACTTGTAGAAGTTAAACACTTACCGAGATACACAACTGTGGGTATTAGTTAATAATCCAACAGCATGGCAAAATCAAGGAAGAAGAAACACCTTTCTAGCAATGGTAAGAAACAAAACCAAAGAAAACCACCCAAACAGCTCAAAGTCAGGTGAGAGATGCTGCATCAGGTACTGCATCAGACATCTGTTTACATTCCGTGTTCCTAGGCAACCTGCGCCTTGAGGAGGGGGATTGGAACTGGTGACCTCCAGAGTCACCAACCTCAACCACTCTGTAACTTGAGGGAAATAAAAAGGAATTCAGATCTAAACAAAAAAATCCAAAGGCAAATTTTAAACATCTTAATAGTCTATGTGCCTATAGTTCAAACGCTTCTAATTTAATAGAGAAAAACTAGGAGTAAATACGGCATACAATTTTGATAGTGTTGAATTTAAAAGGCTTCAAGATCCTGAGAAGAAACACAGGAAACCACATATTGCCTTTTGTTGAATTTGCCAACTATAAGTGTTCTTGAACGCAATGACAAAGACGACTAAGGAATGGAGGAAAAAATGGCTAAGTTATACAAATGGGATGGAAAGCATCAGGTAATCTTTGTGAATTCAGTCCTCAATCAGAACTTTTAATAAGACTTAGAGTAAAAACTCAAGCCCTGAAACAAGAGTTTGTTTGACTGGATCTTGTTTCAAATGGATTAAGTCAATTCCAAAACCGTAAGCCAGTTCAGAAACTGTAGTATAAGGCATGTATTTTAACAGCTCGGTGTTTCCTCACACCTTCTGCAGAAGGTATTTCTTCCACTCTTAAGGGATGCCTGTGGTACTATATCAAAAGTTCCGATTAGAGAGCAAAAATACACAATATTGCATTGCAGAAAGTGTTATCCTTGATCAGTAATGAATTCTTTGGAAGAAACTTACTTCAGCTAAATTAAAATTACTACTGAATGACTTGCCTCTGCAAAATATTCAACTTATGCAAAAATGATAAAATAAATGAGTATTTACTTTAGCACTGTTGAACATCCCAAAGTCTTCCAAGCCCTTTTTATGGCGTCTACGCATCTTCTCCATGTCATCCATTTTTTGCAACACTGCTTCTGCAGTACTGAGACAAAAAGTTAACATGTAAGAGTAGAGATAGGCAAGTATACAAAAAAATTAAAATGGAACACAGCTTCAGTACAACATTTTAATATGGTATGCACAAATCAGAAGTCATGGACACCAAGCTGAGTTCTTAAACATTAAGAAAGAAATGATATCAGATGTTCTTCAATGCGTGTAAAATAAATAAATAAAAATAAACAAGTACTTGAGGATGTGCCAATATGCACTGTTTTCAGATTTATTTTCCCTCTTGCTGAGCACAATTTTTAAAAAAAAATGTATATGAATGCAGAAGGAAAGTAAGAATTCTTAAGATCATAGCAGAACCATTATAAAGAAATTATGATAGCATTACAACCACGCAGAGCAGCTTGAGTACTGTTAAAAACTACCAGTCATCTTTACTTAACTGACACAAGCTGCTTATTTGTCCTGTAACTGTAATCTATGTTTCTTGTTTTCCCATAATTATACATGCTGGAAAAATAATCCCTGCTGCTGTCACATTCTGCAAATCTTTTCAGTAACAGTGCCAATTTGAGCTCCAGAATGAGATGAAAGTCACAACTAGAAATGCAGAGTTGCTACATTATTTCATTTAAGCTGTATCAAATTTTTCTTAGCATCTTATCCAAGAGTTACATATAAAAGTTCACTAGAAACGAAGACATCTGATACTAAGAAAACTATTGAAAACATTGTGTTAAATATAAGGAAAATTGCAATGTAATGCTACCATTTTGGGTCAGAAGGCAACACAGCAACCCATGGAGTCCACATACAAAAGGTGCTAAGAGCATGAAGATTCCTCATCCCATACCTCTCTCTGTTGTCAAGAGAAAGAAAGTCCATAGGCAGTATCGTATCATAGCATGAAAGCTCGCTAATAAGGCTCATTTAGTAGGTTAGCAAGGAAAGAACACTTACTTTGTTGTAAGTGCATCAAAAAGAACAGACTGATTTGTAGTAGTAGTAGAGTAGTGTAGTAGTGTAGTAGAGGCTTCGTCGAACCTCCAAATCCCCATTTTCTTCATGGATTTGTTTTGCAGCTTTTGCATCAACTCTGGTTTTCAGTGTCCTTGTGACTGAAATTACAGTAAATACATGAAATATTTTGAGACAGTAAAGATGCGAGTCCCTTTCTTTCACAATCGCTCTTCTAAAACGTAAAAACAAACAGGAAACCTGAAGTGGATTTTTCTCTTTAAATACAGATCTAGAAGTTTTTGTCATGAGCACAGCACTCTACTCAGTGCTTGTTTTGAACATGCAGTCTACTTAAAAGTATGACCTGTACAAAAACTTCAATAGACTGAAAGCTTCCAATAGAGAAAATTACAAGTATTTCTCTAAGGTGTTTTACTCCATCCACCTAAAATGGTATCTAACAGCATTAAAAAGATAAAATAAAATAAAAAAGGCAAGTCTTTTCTTAGGATGCAAGTATGTTATTACCCTGTGTGAGTATGTATCATTTGTTTTCTGTATCATGACACAACAGCTTAAGAACTGTTATATAACAATATAAATGAGAACTATTTCAAAATATATATTCAAAAGCTGGAAAACTCCAGCTCTTGCTTTCTTTAAAAGCCTGCCTAGCATTTAACACAGTCATCCTTTTTCACAAGTTTGTTACTTGCACTGTCATTGAAATATTGACCAGAGGACATTGGGAAGGTAATAGCTACACCATGGTCTTAGTATGATAACAGCCACAATTTGATCTTAGTTTTACAGTTAGCAATGACAAGTTTGAGCCTGCTAAATAACAGACTTTTACAATCAGAACACCATGTGAAATGCTCGATTTCAGGCACTTGCCCTGGTTTAGCCTATAGGTAGGACACTGCATAGAACTAGTGGATTTTCCCAGGTGTCAGAAGGTGATCTATCTGCACCAAGTGCTGCTTTCTCCAGCACTGCAGTTTGGTTCTAAGTTAAACCCATGAACTTTTGGAAGGTTTCACTGACTTCAGCACATTTGTGCATCTCCTGACCAAATTGCTTTTTCAATTACATATATTATAATACTGTAGTAGTCCCACCTGTTTGACAGAACAATCGTCAATTATTTTGTATCCTGCAGACTCCAGAAACCTCATGCAAAAGAGAAACCTGAGGTAAGGATCAGATTCCACAATGCTTAAGAACTAGCTGGAATTCACACTGCATTCTATTAATTCCTTGAAAGCCTGGGAAGAATAACTTCCTATTTTCACAAAGTCCATAGGAAATTTACTGTCTTTGAAACATATCAATTTTGGCTGGGGCCAAAGTGAAATAGACAAAGTGAACAATTGCCATCCACCTCAGAAACCAGGCCAAATAACAATCCTACCTTCCTTATATTCTTCTTTTTCCAGGTCGGATTTCAGCTTTGTCAATTGCCTACGTTAAGAGAGAATAAAGAAAGGAGAAAAAAAGTTATTGTATCAGCCCCATTAAGAACTGGGAACTTCAACACCTTTATAATCCAGCACACAAAGAAAAGACCTTAATCTACATACAGGATTCAGATCCCAGATCTGTTGTGTAACATATGCACACAGTTCTATACAAACATACATTTCCTAACATGCTGTAATGATATAATGTAATAGAAAGTACAGCAATAATATCAGGGTGGCAAATTCTTTGGCTACAGCAAATGAGAACAAGCCCCAGCACAGCAACTGTGGACACAAACATGAAGGAAATAAAGTGGCTTACCTTTGGAAAGCCTCGGGTACAAAGGGATTTCCAGTGAGATACCCTTGCCTCCACTGCCAACCCTTACATGAGGTCTGGGAAGGGGTGGATCCTGGTTCTACCCCCTCTGGTCACTCAGCTACACTGCATACAGCTGAGCCCCCCTGGGTTGGCCTTGCCTTCCCATCAGGAGCTCAATCACTCAGGTTCAGGCTGTGACTTAGCATTTCCATTACACATGCTAATCTCAAAATCTCAAAATATGAGCTATATCTCATGAACCAAAGTAGAAGAGAGACCTCCAAAAAACTGGGAAAGGATGCATGGTTTTTGGACAAGCAGAAGACTTTCCCTCTGGCCTCAAAGTACTGATAGTGACATTAACACACCCAGAGAGCTCTACAGGTTCTTACCTGTAGACTTATCATTACAAGACTCACTGGGTATGCTTTCACTCTTGCTTTTCACTATACACTGAACACAGATTAAGTGTATATAAATACGGTACCTTCCAAAGTGTCTCCTATTTACATTTTCACTCAATACTTCCAAACTTTTCTCAAAGCTGGAATCTGAGTGCAAGGTGATGTTTTTTCTTATTGGTCTTAAACAGTGTCCATGGAAACATTCCATTTTGCCAGAGGAAAATCTCTATGAAAGAAGGAAATAAGAATACATTTATTGGAATCATATTTATTCATCTGAGAAAGAAATTCTACCTCATTTACACAAGTTAATTCTTTAACCCTCCTGTCTCAACAGTGGGGTAGACACTGAGCCCAATAAAAAATGCAGAAAATTTCACAACTAAAGCTCTCCTCTGTCCATCAACTTCTCATGGATAGCATAAGGTTCATATCTGCAGTAGGAAAAAAAAAACAACATTCCAGAAAAGCCTTTTAAAAAAACCATACTATTTGACAAAAACAAAACAAAACAACCCACATTTTCCATTTTAAAATTGGTTCTGAGGAACAGCCTAGCTTATAAAACACTGTATATCCTAGAATTAAAACCTACTTAGGATTTTTTCTCCGATCTCTGCTTCACTTATGACTGCATTGCAACTCAGATTTCCCTAAGGGTTTCCCTCATCCACAGAAAAGCAAAGGGAGCCAAAAAAAAACAATTTGACACAGTAACCTTTTCCATGTTTATGTGTCTGAAAAATCTCATACACCTTGCCAAGTACTTCCATTATGAGCTCTGTCCACCCACAGAAAAATAAGAACAACGCTCTCAAAGCTTAGAAGCCTTTTTATCGCCATTGACCTTCACACTGCTACTCCTGCAAGGATGATTGCTATGTTGCTGCTGTGATGACTCTGAAAAGGGGCTCATGCTGTTTACAACACAGAGGTTCACTAAGAGTATGCCAAACTAAAGGAAGAAAGGAAGAAAATAGGTAAGATTCTTCTACTTCTCCACATCAACTTCACTATGAGCTATTTTGGTTAACATTTGATCACGACAATGACAGGAGTGGTCACTGGCTGAGAGCAGCACAGGGCTCACGGGATGCCAATCACCACAGCCTGCCCTGTCTTCTCATTTAGCTCTAGTCCCCAGAGTGAGGAGCCCTCTGTGTTCACCCGGGCCAACCCCTGCTCAAGCAGGGATATCCAGAGCAGGGTGCCAACAACCATCTCTAGGTGGCTGATCTCCAAGGAGAGACCGCAACCTCTCTGGGTAATTTGTGCCAGTGCTCAGGTACCCACACAGCACATAAGTACTGACTGGCGTTCAAGGGGAGCCTCCTATGTTCCACTGGCCTCTTGTCCTGCTATTGGACCCCAATGGAAGAGTCTTGCTTTGCTTTTATTGCAGACCCTCCAGGTATTCATATATGTTGGTAATATAACCCTGAGCATCCTCCTGGCTGAGCAGGTCCAGCACTCAGTCTCTCCTCACAGCAGAGGTGCACAGTCCTGTCACCTTGGTGGTCCTCCAGTGAACTTTCTCCTGGTCTTTCTCGTACTTGAGGGCCCAAAAAAGGACTCCAGGTGCTCAGAGCATACTCTTCATGCATATGTGTACAAGTGCTAATAATCCCAGAAGGGGACATCTATCATTACGGTCCATGCATCTTTGATGGCAGCAAGTGGAGCCTGGAGCACACCCACATTGCACATGGGTGTGTACATCAACACATGCCAGCACCAACAACCATTCTGCATAGTTGGCAAGCAAGAGAAGAGCTTTAAAACAATGTACTGCAGCAGCCACAATTGCGGACCAGATAATGGAGACACCAGGCTGTTTACACCAACTTCTGTGCTGGAGGACAGTTACTGGCTGCCAAAACCCCAGGTGTGTGTGTCAACTGGGAGAGCAGATCAATCCAGGGTCAGTCACTGGCTTGTCTGAGGCCAGTGGCATGGCATACCCACATACGTGCAGAGGGGTCTGAGTACCAGCAGCTAGATCAAGGCTGGGCACCACCTTTGAGGTTCACATCCAGCTGCTTGGGAGACCTGGGAGAAGCTACAAATACACGTAGTGTACAAGACCAAATGCTGCAAGGCTGTGTGTTGCATGTGGGCTCACCCCTTTTCTCAAAAATGGGTTTTCACCCTGATCAGCCAGAGGGAAAAAAAGTATGCTGCACGGACTGTTCACAATCCTCTGAGCACTGCGGTCTCTGTCTCTGCTGTTGCATGGCCAGTCACACATGTTCATACCAACGTGTATTCCTAACAGGAATCTGTGTTTGGCTTCAATCCTGGGCAAATGGTGCTGCAGCACCCTCACCTTTGCAGAGCGACTGCATTCTACCACATACAGCACTTTCACAGGAGAACCAAAGTGTTAAGTATAAGGCGTTATTTAGAAATAACATAATCACTTGTGAAATCGCACTCCTAAGTTGGGAGCTACTCAGGGACACAAAGTTTTTTTAAGCTTCTAAGTAGGCCAGTTGTAACTGCTGCACTGGGCATTTCTACATCGACCTAAAAGTAAACCTTACTTGGGAGAAAACTTGAAGGCTTCCAGCACCAGTTAAAAGATGACTGCAGCAACGTGCCACACAAATCTCTGGGTGGAATTCCAAATTCAAATAAGAACAAATGCTTAAAGAATGCCAATATGGATTATTAGGAAAAAGACAATGCAATGAGTTGGGAAATCTTTCTGCACATCCTTTTTTTTTTTCTTTTTTTCTTTTTTAAAAAAACTTCTCTATAGCAACCTCAGTGGCAAACAGTCATTCTATTTCTTGATAAACCATGCAGCCCTTCTATCTTCATCTTTCCCTCAATTCAGAAGGATGCTGACAAAACAGTAACAATGTACACTGCTAACTCTGACCATCCTCCCCTCCCAGGGCAGCACTGCAGTTCAACGTGGGACAGAAGCACGAGGTTAGCTCCAGCAAGCTGCCAAAAGACAGAACTAGCTCATATCATGCAGAAAGCTGAAAAACACACCTGAGGAGTAAAGTATGTAGAAAGAAACAGATAAACCAGAACACGAAGGAAATTGGATGGAGGAATTTTGAAAGTTACTTTCCTCATTCCATAGGAAGTGATTTGATTATCAACAATTGTTTCTCAAAAGTTAGCTGTATGACTCAAAGGAACCAACTGTACGCTGAAGTGCCATCGGAGCACACAGATGTGTTTACACTACAAGGCTGTGAGCCTGTAGCACCCGCGAGCACCCATGAAGATGACTTATAAAGAGTCTACAAAAAGGCAAGTTTTCACTTTGTCCACACAAAAAGCAAACTGTGGAGCATACAGACCTCAAGTACTGCTTGCAGTACAGTGATCTTGCTCAGCATGGGGAGTTTTACTAAGATTGTAAACCTGTGGATACACATCTTCCAGAGGAACAATAAACACTCGTGGCCTCCCATGGGACTCCTTGAGCCTGAGAACTTCGGAGAAGATAAGCCCGGCAGATTCCAGTCTACCCTAGACTTTCTGCTATATGCTCCTTAACCTGTATAAAGAAAATAAACTGAAGAACTTGTAGATAAATGGCTTGGTGATGTCACTGCAACAGCTGCTACTAAGATTTTGCACATCAAGTTAGGGAAATGACATCAGGACTTCATCTTGGTTCCAACTGCACGTTCAACCCTATCCTTTAGGACACTCCTACACATTTCTGCAACCCAAGTGCTCCAGCAAAGCCTCACGGGTCCTGCGAAGAAAGAATGATTCTATGTCTTGAAGCACATTTCTGCTAAGAGGGAGAAAACAAACAAACAAACAAACCACAAAACAAAGAAAAACATTACAACTGGTTTCATAATAACGATCCTACATTTGATGCAGTGATTATGTTCACACTGAACTTCCCTGTTGCCATTCCCACACAGACAACGTGCTAGATGTTTTCTTCTGCCTCTGTGAGGGAAGGCAATACAACGGGCAGCCCGAGACCATGGAGGCTTCCACAGATATTTCTTGTACACACTGCAAAAGCGGGGATTTTTAAGCAGACTCCATGTCTGTTTGTAAAGAAAAGACACCCCAAGAACTTCTTGGAATGACCTGAAGTTGCACCAGCGGAGGTCCAGGTTGGATATTAGGAGAAATTTTTTCTCAGAGAGTGGTGATGCAGTGGCACAGCTGCCCAGGGAGGTGGTGGGATCACCATCCCTGGAGGTGCTCAAGAACCATGTGGATGTGGCACTGTGGACATGGTTAGCAGGCATGATGGGATGTGTTGGTGGTTGGATTGGATGATCCTTTTCCAGTTTTAGTGATTCTTCGAGTCTTCACAGAACCACAGAATGGCCAGGGTTGGAGGGGTCCCCAAGGATCATGAATCTCCAATCCCCCTGCTACATGCAGGGCCACCAACCTCCACATTCAATACACCAGGCTGCCCAGGGCCCCATCCAACCTGGCCTTGAACACCTCCAGGGACGGGACATCCACAGCCTCTCTGTGCAGCCTGTCCCAGCACCTCACCGCTCTCGTAGTGAAGAACTTCCCCTTGGTTAGGTCCTGGAATAGGCTGCCCAGGGAGGTTGTGGATGCCCCGTCCTTGGAGGTGTTCAAGACCGGGTTGGACAGGGCTCTGGGCAACCTGATCTAGTAAAGGTGTATGTTTGGTGGCCCTGCTAGGCAGGGGGGTTGGAACTACATGATCCTTGAGGTCCCTTCCAACCCGGGTCATTCTGTGATTCTGTGACATCCAATCTAAGGTTTCCCTCCCTAATCTCCTTTCTTCCTAGCTCTACCACCTTGAGAAAACAAATGGGTCCCGACGCCCAAAGGAGCTCTGAGACCACAGAGCACCTCCACGGCAGCTCCACAGCACCCCAGTGCTCACCAAACTCTGCTTTTCACGCTCTTCTTGCCATCAGAACAGCGAGCGCTCTCTCTACAACCCTAACCACAACTACTTCAAAGTAGAGACATCCCTAAAACCTTTCTCGGGCCGCTTTTTAGGTTAAAAAATAAATAAATAAATACAAAGCCAATCAAAGAGAGGCTCGCGCGGGACAGGCAGGAAGCAGAGCGGGCGAGGCGGAGGCAGAGCTCTCACAGCGCCCTTTCGGCGCGCTCCGCCACCCCTCCGCTCGCAGAAGGAACACGCGCTCCAGCGCTGACACCGCCGCGCTCCTCATCGGGCGCACAGAACAGCACCACACAGCACCCGCCCCTCCTCCCAAGCCCGGCGCCGCGCGGCACTCACAGCAGGACTCCCACTCCACTCCGTCCCTTCGGAGCCGGCGGAGGCCGAGGAGCTCAGCGAGCGGGTCCAGGAGCGGCGAGAGCGGAGCGCGGTGGGCTGCAGGGAGATGAACTCGGAGCTGGAGTCCATGATGGCGAAGGGCGGCCCACGGCGGGCGCCGCTGCCCCGCAGGACCACCATGACAGCGGGATCCCTCCGCGGCGACCGCTTCCTGACGCCTTCCCCACCCCTTGCCGCCCGAGAACGGCCTCACCGCCGGCGCACCGCCGCTCCGCTCCCCGCGTTTTCAGAGGCTCGCTGAGTCGGCTCTGCCCGCGGCCTCTTTTTCCTCCGGCCGCGAGTCCCAGCCCGCCTAGCGGAAGGACACGCACGTCGCGCTGCGTCCATTTGAGTTTCGGCGCGGAAACGCCGCCGCGCGCCACTCGGGCGCCACGGGATTGGCTGAGCGACGCGCTCCGCTACTAGAGGGGCGTGGCTTCCAGCAGGGGGCGTGGCTTCCAGCAGGGGGCGGGCGCTGTGCCGCCGGGTGGGCCCGAGCATGGCGCGGCCGTCTCCGTCCTCTTATCGGGCGGCGGTGCCTCCCCGGGCTGCCTGCGTCTACACCAGTTGTTACTGGTAAGGGAAGAGCCGGGTAAAGGCCCCGAGGGCGGGAGGTGGTCGCAGTACGGCGGCGCGCGGGGCCCGGTGTGGGCCCTGAGGCAACGACGGTGTGCGGCAGTGGGGAACCGCCCATAGCGGAGTTGGGTCTGTTGGGAACGTGGGAAGGAGGAGTAAAACGCCCGCCCTTGGTGTTTTACAGGGAAGAGAACGTGTGGAAGCTCTGCGAGTACATCAGGAGCCAGGATCGCTACCCTGTGGAAGAGTTCTATGCTGTTTTCATATCCAACGATAGGAGGATGGTGAGCGGTCGCAGTCTGAATGCGGCAGAGGCTGTGAAGCCCCACCTGGGTGCTCCCCCGCCCCCCTACACCGCAGCCTTTAAGCCACTGCCCAGCGCAGTGGAGATGTGACCCCTGGCATTCCAACCCCTGCCTGGCCTGGGGGAATGTGACCCTACGGCCCTTCGGTATCACCCCATCCAGGGTCAGGTGTGTTCAGGCCTCCCACTGTGAGATGTGGTTGTCTGATGTGCTTGGGGTATATATATATAATAATCTGGGGTATTGGCTGTCCGCTCAGATTTTCAGGAATTTAAAGTTTATAAAATATCCCAGATCTCACCTAGGTCTGTCTCACCCAGAATGAGATAAGTTTTGGGGCAGTACTCTACAATTCATTAACTCTAGTTGCACTATTGGACAGTGGCTTTTTCCTCTCACTCCCAACCCCTTCTTCTACAACAAAGTCCTTCAGGTCTGGTTCTGGACAGGGCTTTCTTGGTATTTTGCTGGGTGCATTTTCTTCACAAACAAGGGCTGTGATGATAGATCATGGATTAACTCTAGTCTCTCATACAGTTGAAATTCCTGAAATTACAGATAATTAAATGCAGATTCAAGAATCCTTGTTAATTGCAGAGGGATAGATGACTCAGTACAACAGAACCTCAGCAAAAAAAAAAAAAAAAAGAAGTTAAACAAACATAAAAGGATGTCACTGCACCAAAAAATTTGTAGACTGTTTTCATTTAAAAAAAAAAGGAAAAAAAAGAAAAGAAAGAAAGAAGATAGAGGATTCAGTTCAAAGGCATAAGAATGGTCCATTTCTTAGAGCTCAGACACCAACACTATAGAGAATACTGCACACTGAAAGAAGCACATTTGCTCATTACTATTGTTAGAAGTGATACGTTCAACTCAAGCACTAAAAATAAATCCAGAACTCTAACTCATTACCCAGGTTTTCTGTAATCACTGACAATGTATGATGATGTGAGCACAGCATGCTCTACCAGTGTCATGAGGAAAAGAAAATTCCATTTTGAAATTCCTTACTGATAGTGGCAGTTGGTTATATTTAATTATGAAATACAGATCGATCTTGTTCTTCACCACTAACTCTGGGGAGGAAGAGAGCATCCTTCATATACTTACAACTGTTTGAAAATGAAATTCCTTGTTTTGACATAGAATATATCATAACAGAATAACTTGCAATGTCTGATTAACATACAGTGTCTGATATGGTAAAATGATGAATGAAGGACATTGTCTTCTTTCTAAAATTAAGTATCCTTAAAAAAAAAAGAACAACAAACCCGCCCCTCAGAGACTGTTAATATTCTACATTATGACTTTTAAAAACATGTAACTACAGACAACAACTAATGTACAGGAAAAAAACAACAGCTTCATAACAAATAAAAAGCCTCAATTTCTACTAGTAACAGTGACAAGCTCTCAGCTGGTCCTTCATGAGTACGGATTCAGGAAATCAGATTGCAGTGTAGCAATTCAAAAGGAGCAATGAGGACCTAGGAACTTGAGAAGACATGTCCCAAGATGTCAAAGAGACTGAATCCCAAAATGGGATGTCAAGCCTACTCACTTATTTACCTGCTCCAGACATGATTCCCCACCACGTATTGCTGTGCATTAGAACATGAAGTACACCCTAGTAGCTGGCTGTTGGCTTTTAGAAGTGCCAGTGGGGATGTTAGGCACAAACATTCAGATGTAGCATTGGCCACTAAGAATAAAAAAATGGTATATATATATATATATATATGATAAAAAAAATTTACTACAGTGAAACATAAGCGAACGACCCACAGACTATGAATCTGACTGGATGACTCAAACTTTACTTAGACTTTTCTCATGATTGACTTCTCACTGGCAATGTCATTATATAAAAAAGGTACCATTAAATACTTTCAAGTCATGATTACACACTCTAAAATAAAATATAATAAATTCAGTTGTCATAGAATAATTAGTTCAAAGTTTCACTGGCCTAAGCTGATGTTAAGACTTCAGCTTAAAATAGTGACAAATTTAAACTAAACATATGTTTAACATACTATCATGCAACATGGACTTAACAGTAGTTTGCAACTATAATCTTGGTGTTCAATTTCAATAGTCTGTGACTTTTTGCTGCCATTTATCTAAACTTTGTAAGCACTAAGTCTTAGATTAGAACATCAAAGCCCATTAGAAAAACAAATTCTCTTTATTCATAAATCTTAGATATGGGTTGTAATTCCAAACTTTCCTAAGGAGTGGAATGCTTTTTTATTACTATGAATTTCAAGAAAATGACCTGCAAAGATGGCATGAGAGTAAAGAAGTTCAAGAACCTCAACAATAATTACAGTAATAAATCTAGCAGAGCCCTTCAGCAAGGAGAGGTACAAACAATTCTGACTTGAAAAAACACATTAAAGAGATTTTAATTCTTTTTTATAGAAAAAAAATAGCCATCTTTTATAGATACACAAGAGCAGCAAATGCAACGCTGGTTTTCATTTTTGTCACATCTACAAAATTGTACAAAATTAACTGGAAAACCACATGAAAACAAATAACAACAACTCTCCAACCAACTGGATGTGCTCAGTTTCCTTTAAACTTACCTGTTATTTTTGCTCATTCCAAAAATGGAACAAACAATATGCTTATGAATTACAGGGGTTAGAACTAGATGACAGTTATGGTCCCTTCCAACCCAAGCCATTTTATGACTCCGTGACTGAAGTTGCAAGAACACTGGAACTAGCATTAACAATCAGATTCATCATGCCAAATATAAAAAAATATTGGAACAGAACAGTGCAATTTTGTAACAATGCATTCTTAAAGCCCTGGCCACTTCTATCCTCAAAGAATCAGAGGAAATGATATCATGAGCTTGTGCTCTTTATATTCTACAGGCACACACATTATACTCTTCTTTGAACTTCGTCTTCTTTAGCAATTAAGGAACACGCATCACCCTGTATGTATGCATGCATGCACCGGTGTGCTTTTAAGCACAAGAAGCTCCAATTCCTGACTAGCCGTTAGCAATAATAAACATTCAATAACACACTTCTTAAACAGGTTGTCCCAGTACACCTCACAATGCCATATCAGAATTGCGATGCAGCTGGTAATAGCTAAGATTGTACAGTATACTGAGGTCATACATTTCTTTCTAAAAAAAAAGTATGAGTAAATATCAAATAGCAACACTAACCTACATTATGTCATCAGTTTTGAAGAGGAAATGACCCAAGAGATTAATGAGGAATTCTGCTTAGAAGTCAAAGGTATGATTAAGCCTTTCATTATTAAACAGAAACTAAATATGATCTATCCTACTTCCAACAACGCAGCCTTTAATAGAGAGAAGAGAAAGAAGCAGAGCAGTAGGAGTCCATATTTATCTCTGGTACGCCACCGGTGAAGCCAACGGAATTCCTTCAAGTTCAGTTTGCTTGACTGCCACATGGTAAGTCAGTCACTGTGTTGCAAGGTATGATGAATGGAAAAAGCAATGCCATTTTCATTTCCCATTTAGGAAACATTATACTAAGAAATAAGATACCATAGGACTATAACTCAGAAATTGTTTATTATTAAGTAACAGTTGATGTATCAATTCACCAAACAAACAAATAATCTTATAAATCCAAATATGACTGTTCTACAGGAAGTCCTCTGGAATGAAAAAGAAACAATTTCCCCCCTTTTTTTTTTCCCTATATTGTAAGCACTAAGAATAATTTTGGTGTAAATAACATACAATTTTTTTTTTTTTTTAATAATTCCTGTACATTAAATCCTTCAAAAAAGCCAGAAATGAAATAGGTTGCGCTTTATTTTTTTTTCAAAGCCTGGAATAAAAATTAGGTCATTCATCCATCCAATCAAGTCAGACTTCTTATATTCATCTTTGGACTAGAGACTGATTCACTAACTCTTAGTGCTGACATCAAACATGATGGTGTTCCTAGACCCCCTAGAGATACATTGTAAATCACAGAATCATAAAATATCCCAAGTCAGAAGGGATACATGAGGATCCCTGAGTTCAACTCCTGGCTCCACACAGGACCACCCAAAAATCAGACCATATGTCTGAGAGTGCTGTCCAGATGCTTCTAGAGCTTCAGCAGCACAGGGCCGTGCCCACTACCCTGTGCAGCCCGTTCCATGCCCACCACCCTCTGGTGCAGAACCTGTCTCCGACCCCCACCCACAGAGCTCAGCGCTGCCCTCTGCTCCCATCAGGCCTTCCCTCAGCTCCTCTGCTCTGGGCCGAAAACAACAGACCTCAGCACCCCTCTCATCTTCCCCTGTAGACACCTTTATCACCTTTGCAACCCTTCTTCTAGGCAGACATAAGTAGATAATAAGGAAAAAAATAGAGCACGTAAATATCCTGTAAAAAGAAAAGAAAAAAAACACAGAAACAAACAAACAAAACTTATTTTTCTTGGATATATGAGCAATAAAATGAAATCACCTAGTACCCTTTTAGAAAATGCATCTAAAAACGTCTCATTCACAGACTGCTGACACTGTAAGGGAACCTTGCACTTGTGATGCTGAGCGGTCTCTGCTCTGGCCAAAGTTGTCAGCAACTGACAGCATCTAACATGTAGCCATTTCAGACACCTTGTTCAATACCTTAAACCCAAGTTATGCACTTCCAGAAGACCAAGTCACTCACCAACAAACTGGGAATTGAACAGTCCCAGGGAAGAAAGCCCAAAGAAGCTGTGAATTTCTCACTGTTCTTGCGCAGGCCTGTGTCACCCTGTCTACACTATGCATCATTCATCTGCTGTGATGAAATGTGATCCTGTTTTAAAAAAAGAACGCCGTCATGGTGAGGATACTGTATCTTTGTGAGAAGTGTTTCACATATTTTCCATGGGCACAAACTGCTCCCGCTTCTATTTAAACCTCTGCAGCTCTCTTTGCTGGACATTACTTGCTTCAGAAAGTTCCTCTGAGAGGTGCTTAGCAGAAAGCTAAACGGCAGAATGGCGGCAGACAGCAACATGGCTCCTGAAGAGAAGCCGAGAACAACTCCTGTGAAAAGAGCTGTCCACAAGATCCGAACTGCCAGCCTTGTCTTCAGCTTGGCCCGAGGATGGCAGCAGTGGGCAAGTGACCACAACATAAAGCAAGCTCAAGAACCCTCTGGGTGGGTCCCCACAGCAGGAGACGTATCAGCTGAGTCAGTGCAAGACAGACACTTTGAAAAATGGCCAGTTCCATCTACCAACAGGGATGATGAAAAATCCTCAGCAAATGAATTGGTGACAAGAGATGTTGAAAAAAAATCAAGAGAATCTGATGAAGCCCTTAAAAAGTTCAACATTAAAAGGAAAGAGGTGCTGAAAACTGTTGTAAGTAAAGGCTATGAACGAGCAAGTGATGTTAGCCTCCTCAGTGGCAGATATGAGAACAACCACGACAGCTCAGAGGTGATTAAGTTAAAAGAAGAATCAAATGGTATTGACAATATTCTTAATGGGAAATTATCTCCCACTATAAGGAGAAAATGTACAAACAGAGTATCAAACCTGATTGAGGGCTTTGAAGAGGAGGACAAATTAGGAACTAGGAAAGAACTGCTGTTGAAGCGCCATGATGACAGCATGGATGCAGAAGACAGTGGCTACGGGGAAGCAGAAGACAGACTTGAGCCAGAGGACAACAGCCGAGAGGTGATTCCTGTGAAGATTAAACAACCATCTCCGTAAGTAAAACACCTTTGTTACAGTATCAGGAATAGTCAGATCAGAATGCCACAACACAAGACTAACATTCCTTGAGAGAGAAGGAAAATGAGATCAGGACAAAAAATAATTCACAGGACATGGTCAAAGAGAAAGCATTCTCTTGAATGAAAAAGAGTGAAGCAAACCAACCAACCAACAACCTCCAGAAAACCATTCACATACCTATGTTTAAGTGGCTTAATCCTTGGTAACATCTGACTATAGACTCGGGTTTCATAGACTATACACATTAGAGAAGTGGAAAGCTATATTTAGGAAACATCGTTAAATTTGACACTAGATTTATTGGTTCATCTAAGCCACTACTTATTTCGTAATGTTTTGGTCTGTATTTCAGATTAACTTTTTGTTCCACATCAAGAACCCACAGCTACTTATCTATTTCTGCAAATACCAAGTCTAAAGAATTGCTCTTGAGCAAATGTTTCCAAATACTTATTATTTTGCTTTGTACAAACTGTGAACATTCTTAAGCATAATTTGCACAGAATGTCCAAGAAGAGATACTGCTGGAATTACTTCTAAGTAAATCTTAACCAAAGCTGTGTTCACTGCTTCTTCTTGGAAGCTCTGGAAATTGGAATTCACCAGCTCAAAGAATGGGAGCTATCACAGGAGCTGAGACCACAAACATGTATTAGAAAGCATCCAGCCTGCCTCTTACTACTGAAGTATTGATTTGAATCATGCTGTGCTATAAGTAATTTATAAATCATGTTATAAATCATTTCACAAAAAGAACTTTTGAACCACTGATAAGATTCTTCAAATTCAAAGTCTCTCTACAGTATCAATAGAAAAAAAAAGAATTTTCATCAAACACTGTGGAAGTTTCTGACATACAAACTTTCTGACTAGTGCTAACAAAAAGCAATAAGCAGAATCTATTACTTACAGAAGTAGTTATTTCTAGTTCCACTGAGAATTTTGAATTAACTAGCAACCAAAATCATAGCAACAGACAGTTTGGGGTAAGACTTCTTTCAATAAGAGAATGTAATTGAAGATTAGTATATAACAGCAGCTTTGTTTGGAACCAGGTAATGAACAAGTAAGGTTCAGCCACAGCCCTGGTAGTATCCCAAGACAGCTGAGGAACAGCAGAAGCTGGTAGAAATCCTTGTTCACTTTCCCAGAGGGCTCTGGCAGAACAACCTTTCCAGAAGACAGCTACAAACAGCTGTGCTGGAGCCAGACTTGCCAGAGGGTAGCTGCCAAACTCATTCATCACGCTCTTCTCAGCAAAAGATGAAAAGGTCCACATGTCCAATGCTTCATGAGGGGAAGCTGTAGGCAGCCATTAGATATGGCACGATTTGCCCCACTGCTCTGCTTCACAAACTGTGATGTCACATGGCATAGATAGAAGTCACGAATGAATGATCAAGCCTGAACTGTTCTGGTGTATGACCTCACATTTAACTTTAAATGTGTGATGAAGGCGGGCACATCCTCTGCAGTCAGGATGTGCTAAGTCTTTGCTGAGGCCTAACTGCAGCTGAGCCAGGGCCTGTCCTAATGAGCCTGCAAGGAGGGCAAGGGTTGGCATCAGGATACCACCTCCTGATGTTCTGCTGTGTAACTGACCAGTCATCTCTCAGAAGGAACAAATGGTTAAGAGTCTCAGTGAAAAAGCTCTCCAGTAACCCAGAGCTTTAAAGTCTGTGGTCCCTACTGCTGGGAAAGCCCACGCAGTCCTTTTACAGAAATGAGTACAAAAACTAAGGTTTCACATAGACAGCAGGGGGGAAAGGGGATAAGTTTGCAGCATATTACCTGTAAATAACTCCAATTAAAACAAATTGCTTGCTTGCTAAAAAATATTACCGTAAGGGCAAATCAGCTTTCTTTTAAAACTTACATATGTTTTCTCCGTATGTCTGTTACCTGGGGGAAAATAGAAGAGCACTGAAATGAAAATGACAGAAATAATATCCTATCACACTTACTGTTATCCCTTCCACTGAAATCTGCAAGAGTCATTTTCTCCATTTACTATGCCACTAGCGGGAATGGATTTTTAATTTTTTTTTTTAACTGCTATTTATTTATTTTTTTAATAACCTCAGAATACATTATTTCAGTTTGTTACTTTTAAGAACCTCTCAGTTGGACTTAATCTTCTTCAAAATGTCCAAAAGTATATGATTGTTAAAGCACATCTCCTATTTTCCATCCTATATCCCAGGAAAAAAAAAGAAAAAAGAAAAAAAACCCAAAAACATCCACAGCAGTATCATTCCCCTTCACACTGCATCTTCATGACTTCCAGCTGCAATCTTTACTGCAATCAGGCCACTTCCTTCATCAAGTGAATGTTAACTTCTACAGGCTTAAGAAGCACTACTTTATTTAATTTCTGTTTAGGTGTCAAAGGGATTCAGCAGAGATGAATTTCAAAACTAAAAAGGGATTCACGCTCTTCCCCTGCAAACAGGATAGTAGGGAATGCAGGACCTGGATGCCATCCTCCTGCAAGTTCAGGATGCAATCAGTGTTATCATTTAGAGTAACAGCAGCCTGTTAACACAGGTTACTTGTTACTCATAGTGGATGTAGGTTAAAGCTCACAATCTCAATTTGATCCCCAATCCATTGTTATGTGCTGCACAGACATGAAAAAAATGATTCCAGGTCTATGATAGTTTACTACATTAACTCATCAACAACTTAAGCAACGAGGAAAATTGCACTTTAGCAATTGTAACTAACAAATACATTAAAACATTAACAATATCGATCTTTCAAACCCACACAAAGCATGATAAAAGCAAAGTGATCGATATGAGGGTGTTTTTCTCAGCCACTGAGAAGGCCTGAAAAGAGAAACAAAGGCTTTCATAAGAAAAGGTGAGAATACTCGCTTGACAATTTAAATAAAATGACATTAAAAAGCTTTTGCAGAGCTCAGCCATCTCATTCACTGCCAGATTCTCCTCTCTACATGGGGAACTGCGGATTCAGGACTTTCTCAGAGGTCATTGTCCCTGGAAAGACAGTGGAGCAGCAGTTCTTGTGCCTTTTATCATATTGACTGTGAAAAGTATTTTGGGAGCTCTTTGGTACAATTTCTCAATACAGCTAAGCCAAGCAAGTGGCAACTCCAGAACTGAAAAGAATGGTTCAGTTCTCCCACATCATCTTCTATCCCAGGCATGAGGTGTCTGCACTTCTTGAACCAGCACTGCCCAGTACTGGCAATCTTCTGGTGCACAGACCTGAACAGGGGACATCTATGCCATACTTTCTCATCTCTTTCAACATGCTTAGCAGAAAACAAAACATGCAGCAAGTTTGCAGTGTTTTGATAACTGTAGTTTCGGTCTGTTAAAAACAATCAGATATTACCGGGGTGGTTTCGGTGCAGCCTTCTGGGGACTAAAAATATTAGAAAACAAATTACTTTGGTATAGCCACAGCACAATATACTCTCTAGGTGTGCACTGTACCAACACAGTGACAGGATGCAGACAGCTCAAAGACTAGCTCAGACTCTCTCTCACAACATGACACTAGCCACAAGAAGAAAGATCATCAACAGCCAGCCAGTCTGCCTGCAGCCATTCAGCAATATTGCTACACACGCACACATACAAACACAAAATCAGTTAAGATTGCTGAAGATTAGTAGCCTCAAGTTTCTTCCAGTCTTGTACCCTTACCAGTGAGAATATGAACTCTGGACTCAAATCTAGACTAGAAGGTGATATCAAAGATGAAATCAAGCTGTCGGTGAATTTGCTTTTCAGGGCCAACTGAAATCTTGACTAAAGATTCTAAAAGAACTAGTTTAGAACTGAGGAAAATATGCCACCTGGTGGTTACTGTCTGCTCTAGAAAATGATATACATGTATACGTTAATAAAGATTAGCAGCAGAATCATATTTAAATTATTAAATGCAAAGCTGAAATGCCTTTTTTGTCTCTTTCAGCATGAGCAAGTGCAGCGATGAAAGAAGCATCAAAGCTCATAGGAAGTACAGTCCTGTTAGCAGCCTGAAGAACAGATGGCAGGAATGGGCAGACCAGCACATCATAACGCAGAAGCTGAATCCCTTCAGTGAAGAGTTTGACCACAAGCTGGCCATGTCCACACGCCTGCACAAAGGAGACGAAGGCTACGGGCGGCCAAAGGAAGGCACCAAAACCGCTGAAAGGGCCAAGAGAGCAGAGGCTCACATTCACAGGGAGATCAGAGATCTGTGTTTCATCATTAAAACCATGGCTAAGCCACGGCCTGATGGCAAGATCCAAGTCACTTTTGGGGAACTCTTTGAGAGATATGTTCGTATTTCAGATAAGGTGGTTGGGATTCTCATGAGAGCCAGGAAACATGGGCTGGTGGACTTTGAGGGAGAAATGTTATGGCAAGGAAGGGATGACAATGTCATAATTACTTTACTGAAATAAGCATGCTCCAAGAGCAACGTGCCTTGGAAAACCTCATTTTTTCTTTCCTATTAGATTTCACACATTTGAAATAAGATTTTTTTTTCCAGCCCCTGGCCAGAAATGACATTGAGCTTTTTTTTTAAAAAATACAAGCTTTATAACTGTTGCATGATAAACATAAGCATCCAAATGGAATTTTTTCTATACCAGGAGAGCTTACCAGGACACTTCAGTTTTTCACTATACACAAAGCAAATAAGAAAAAAAGAGAAAACATAAGCAGATGAATATAGAAACTTGTGGTAATACAAATGGCTATAAATTTTTTTTTTTGCTTATTCTTATATTCAAGTTCCTCTCAACTGTTTAAACAGGGAATATAAACCACAACAGATCAGAAGCAGAATGATGATCTAAACTCAGACCAAATTTTTGATCTTACGTGTATACTTTATAACTAATCTATTTAAATACATATAAAAAAAGGTTTATTTGTTCAGAGTCAAGGATACCAAATTTTTTCTTTTATAAATAAGCAAATGACTGCAGTGACAGCTACTGCTAACTTTCTCTTAGATATCACAGAAACTAAGACAAATCTTTTATAAGCAAGACTTTTTTATTTAATAATTTATATAATTTATTAAATGTTGTAATTTTTTGTTATAGCCTATTTTGTGGCTTTTGGTAATCAGCCGTGAAGCACAAAATCTTTAGAATAATATGAAAATGTGAAATGTGAATAACTATGTAAATATCTGTCTTGTAAATACAGGAAATGTCACATAACGTAAAAGGAATAGTCATGTAATTGCATTGATGTTTACAGTGAACAAGTGATTACATCTTCTACTGAAATGTACTTCTATGAGAAAAGATACAGAAGCAGTGTTCTCCAAACCTGAAAACAATTGACTTCAGGGGAAGTGGTGTTGTGCAGTACCCAAAAACACCAGCCTAATTCTACAGTATTTGTTGTTTTAATTATTCTGACATTGCTGAAATAATGTATTTGAGTAGGGGATGCTGAAAAGAAATACATCCCACGAACAAATAGTCTAATGTCTAAGAACTGTGTCTGCCTTTTACACAAACCTGAGAACTCTTTAAGGTTTATACCGCTTATTGGATTAGATGGATCACAATGTCACTGGACTAATGTGGAAAAACTAAAAAGAGCAAACAAATAAATAAATCCTATCCTGTTAAAAACTCTTTCTATGCAAAGCATTTGTTACACAACAAGACACCTGGACAAGTAATTTGCATAATGAGAAAAGTTTTTTCCCCCCCTTCAGAAGACTGAATATTCAAGCTGAAAGAGACAATATTTTCTTACAGAAGGTTAAATGAACATCCTGACTGTCATAAAATAAACACTGCTGATATATCATGAGACTACAGGTATTCAGTTTGAACCACCAACAAACATATGAATTATATATTTTAACAGCAAGTGATGCAAGAACTGGTTACTATGTGTTTATTATAAGTTGGCATAAAACATTATTTGAGGCACGGTTACTTGTTGTGAATATAAGGAAGAAAAAACATTTTACTAGAAGAATTCAAAAGCATTTCTTTAACATCTATATTGAGATCTCTCAGACTACTCAAATAGATCTGCAAAACTGACTTCAAAATGTAATATTTAGATATTGGCATATTCTTATCTTATCCTTACAGCTTTCTAAGTTGTTTTGAGAAAGTCTGCTTGTCAAAGGAATATATGAATTATAACTAAAATATTGGTTTCTTTGGTTCCATCTCCCAAACACTAGAAAATAAATATATGTCCATCTTCTCAGAATTAAAATGGCAATAGGTTATATTTTGAAGTATGAATACCTTCTCCGGTTCACAGTCTTCTTTTTTCCCCCTAATATTTCAGATGTGTTCTATGCAACCTTATGCATGCATCAGATGAGCAATTCAGGCATGGAAAGAGGGGACCTGCTCAACCAATACTGCCTTATGAATCAATACTGCCTGCCAGGCCATTACAGAAATGTACACTGAAACTGTGTTGACAGTATTACTTTAGCTGAGTTAACTGCAAAGCTAAGAACTCCATGGGCCCCTCCTAACCCCTACAATTGTCTGATGCTGTTAGTAGCCATTTATCTTTTGATGTTAACTAGAAAGAAAGAGGACGTTAACAAAAGCACAGATTCCTGATAAAACAGAACCAGCTGCATTTATATTTTTGCTCCCCCTCTTCCACAATCTTGCAGCACTCGGCCAGACATTTTCTAATTATTTATTGCACATCAAAATAGTAACAAATGATCATTAGTGCTTAAGTGTGAGCAACTGAATTCTATATATTCTGTGAAGTTATGCAAGTAACAACAATAACCTGCATTTGTGCTAAGTGTGCTCCAACTTCTAAATAAACCCCAACTCAAGTTTATTTTTACATATATTTAGATTTATTTGCTATACATCACTGTGACTTTAGAGTATTTAAAATCCATTACAGGATTCTCTTTTTGCAATAATCAGTCTTAACTCCACAAAGACAATAATACTGCTGTGGAAGACCAAAGGGAGAAAAGCCATTTTAGTTTATTTACACTTTGTTATTTTGTAAACATTTAGTCTACACATCATACTAAGTTCTAATAAGGATAAAGAGCTATACACAGAGACAGGAAACAAAGCCCTGTAGTTCTATTCATAGAGAGCATTAGCATATTATAAGATGAACTATCTGCCCTTTCTCATTACCATAGCAGTAAACTGTCTTCAAATAAGTTTTTAAAACTTTCCAATATCTAAATATTTTGAAATATACAACTACATCTACTTAAGCCAATTCATTTGGCCTTTATTCCATTTCTAGAATTTAAAGTGCTATAAGCAACCCGTCAATCAACACTTTTCTATAATAACAAAACTACTTTAAACATTAATTTACAAGATAATATACAATGTTTATCTGAAATAGCTGAAATTTCAGCACAAAGTCAGTCACTGTCACACTTAACAGCAATTTTTTTCTTTTTTTTTTCTTTTTCTTTTTTTGCAGAACATAGATTAAAAGCTTTGAAACAAACAATTTTGTTGAGCTGTTATTGCCACAATGGCTTATCAACTTTCCTACAAAAGTGGACAAGAGCTACTGGAACTGTGTACTAGTCTGTCATTTTTTGAGGTCACATGACAGTAAGTTTGCATATTCCACAAGTCTACTGAATTACAATATTGTCTACCTATAGTACATTGTCTCATTTTAATCAGAGCTGGTGCTAACTGTAAATTTACAACATAGACCCACTCAAAAAAAACATCACAATTATTTTTTTCTTTGGACAGGAATAAGCTATATTCTTGGAGTTGATGTGCTACACAGCTACAAGAGTATAACAGTATATATCTGACACTATGTTGAAAGATGTATTTGTTTCATAATCTTTGTACTTTTAATGCCCTATTATAGCTACAAATTGTCTTGAATTTCACTTGCCTTAGTCTTTTAGTTTCCTGGAACTATTACATTCTTACATTCCCTTATTATTAAGTCTTTGCCATGTAGCTCAATATCGTCAGTTATTGTCCCAAACCTTCAGATCATTAACAGCATGTGCAAAAAACTAATACAGCCATCATGCAAGCTAGAACGCATTGTTTAACTCACTTTCTGAACATGAAAAAAATATCAAGACAAGTGGCACTGTTGACATGAGATATCTTTTAACTCAAAGTGTACTAGTATGTGTCGAAGAAGGAATGCTAGGCTTCTTGTCTGTGGCACCATAACAATATATCCATTGTTGGTCCAGACCAATCACTGCAGTACTACTTCCAAGTACCTACACGCAGCTTTCTACTTACGTAGGATCATAGAGGGCAACTTCATTCTCAGATAAAATTTACATACAAAAATAACCTATATTCAACGAAGCAGCCCCCAGTAGGATTTACAGAAAGATGTGTGTGGGAAACATGGGAGGCAACTGTAAAAAGGATGATAAAGTTTTACAGACTGCAAGGATCAAGGTAACTGACGGTCTTTTTTCAGTCCACAGTCTTTTTTTTTTTTTTCTTGAGTTTCTACAGCTTAGAAAAAGACAGTGTATTACAGACAAAGCAGCATGAAAGAAGTCCACTACTGCAAAATAACTAAATGGCCATGCTGAAAACTACAAAAAAAAAGTAAACTGGTGCATTATATTGCTCATAGGGATTTCAAGCTGCATTGATTAATTTCAGGTTTGGGACAATACCCTGTAGAAATAGTACTCATTTACAACTCATTCAAAAGCCCAAATTTCTATGTCTTGAATAATGAAGTCTTCTCTCTTAGACAGTGTATGATTCCCAAATGTTTTGCATGAATGACTTCTTCCATGGTAGAGATCCCCATCGAGCCAAAGAGCAAATTCCCCACTGCAAGACATACAACATATTAAAGCAAAAGATTGAGGGAGTTAACATCAAACTTTTGAATGCATTTTTTCATTCATAATTTAGAAACAAAAAAAAAATCACAGAATAGAAATCAACACAAGTACTTCCTAGCTGTTCATAAATTCAAAGCTGCAAAGATGTTTTTCTTCCTTATTTTAGGAATATTTTTTTCTGAATATACCAGAATTAAAAGTTAACCAGAATACTGCAGCTTTCATCCCCTTCATTTTGTATTAAGAAACTGGCATAATAGTAGTGAGAAGAATGCTGAAAAAAATAGATGAAACATCATCAATTTCTGAAGATGTTGACACATCTTGAGATAGTACAATTTAAATTCAAGCCCCTTCTGGTTGTAGGTATTTCTCACATTCATATGCCATCAGAAACTTAAGTAACTTGTGTCCATCTGGAATATACCAGGACACATGTAGTTAGAGCACCTAAGGTATGATAGCCTTGTGTGGTTGAAACTTGGAGTCAACTACACTGATGACAGAACTCCTTCATAAGTCTACTAAACATTAGAAGTTAAGCATAAGACATACTAGATATTCTCCAATGGTAACATTTGAGCAATGAGATATTAATCTGAAATAAAAATTCTGAATTCTTTTTAAAGGTGCAAAGATGCACACAAACAGTTGAGATTCTTCCTAATGACAAATTATAACCCACCCTCCTCCACCAAAAGCAAGGGAATCCATGTCGCCTTTAATGAAGAACATGTTGTCTCCTGTCCATTTGAAAACCTAATGAAAAAACAGACCAAAAATACATAATACTGTAATATTAAAATATGTAAACTTTTCATTTAGGCATAAGGACAACCAAACATCAATAAAGATGTTAGATAGTAATTTAATGAAGTTTTAAAAAGTTATACAGAGAAGTTCTGGAAACAGGTGTATGCAGACACAGAAGCAGTACTAAATTTTCCGTAAGTTTTATAGTATAAAATAACACCACACAAATGTAACTCTTCCTTGAACACAAATGCTTCTACACAGTGAAAAATTAAAAAAAAAATACACTTCAGATAAAACCTTTAAAATGAAGTTATTTTCAATTTATCAGACAGATCTGGCAGAATTTTAAATGCCAGAAAAATATCCAGAACAGCAGTCAGTTTCACTACGCGCACACTAAATTTACTGAACACTGATACTATGAAAAAAGCTCATACGATAGTATTTCCTATGCCAACTCCTAGAATTTTTCTGATTATCTACTCAAACTTATTCAGATAGTATCTTAAGAGATGACATATCAGAGGTTGGGAAGGAAGATCAATGCATACCAAGTTATAGCTTCTTACCTCAAAATCTGGAGAAAAAGTGAACAGAAAGGTCTCCCCAGTGCCATAAAATCCATCACTCACTTTAAATGGTTCAGATGCTAGCGCACCAAAAATCTGCATGAAAACATGAAAGAAAGTACTTAAAGACTACAGAGCACCTGAGAATCTGTAATGATTGATAATAACAGATAAACAGATCAGCCAGACTGCAAATGTTACCAGATTTTTAATTTAATACAGGAATATAAACCTTTCATGTTAGCACGCTTCTGAGTGCATTGATTTACATTGTGGTACACAGCAATACAAACGGAAGACAAGAGGACTTCCACTCACTACGAAGCAAACAAAAATCAAAGAGATAAAAACTAAATTTGGAAACTCTAGGAAAGAATGTACATATTATAAACTTAAAATGTTCTGTTACTTCTTATGTACTTCCTCTTTCACTTCAGCTATGATACTTCAGCACCTTCATAGTTGTAACTGAGTTGTTATTCTTTGTGTAACTTACTCCTTCTAAACCAAATAAGAAGCAAGCAATAGTTACCCTGTCATACAGCAGAAACTGACTTAACTAAAGCCTTTTTAGATAGTAAAAAAAATATGATAATATTTAGCAATAAGAACATTCCAGCAATAGTCAAAAGAATATCCGAGGACTGACCATTGGATTTTAAGATTTAAATACTATTGATTTCTCAGGAATGAGAATAACTGGAAAAGCACCTGACATAATTAGGCAAAAATCAAGCGCACTTCACCAAGCACCAAATCAATATTTCTGTTGCTAGGAGGAAACTTGTTTCAACATCTATGAGAGCAGAATAGAAGCAAGCACCAATGCAGTCCAACACCACTCATTTGTTTATATAATAGGAAATGAAAAAATAAAGTCTGTGTTTTTCATTCACATTATGTAGCAAGCCTTAGAGAAGCCTAAAGAAGCAAAGCACTGATGAGAGTGAGGCACTGAGGCTCACGTCCTGAACATATATCTTATGTTCAGGATGTAAAACAAACTTTTCTTCTACCCATCCTAAGAAGCTGCATAGCCACAGATAGGTTTTCCAAGCATTTCATTCCACACTGAGCTCTACAGTGGTCATTAACAGATATGAAACAATATGAGCAGTAACTCAAGAATTACATATGGCTAATAAGCATCTAATTAAGACTGCTTTAAAGTTGGATTGATTTTATATTATCAGTTCATAACAACTGCTGTTATAAGCTTCATTTATTTCTCAGCAATTTTACATTGTCCAGGAAAACTTCTGTTCAGAACCTTCATAATTCCAGTTGAAATAAATAATAGAAAGCTGAAAGGAATAATGTGTTCATTAAGAAACAGAACATCCTCCTCCACTCAATACAGTCTTCCAATGGCCACTTATGAGAAAATATTTCCCTATTCTTTAGAAGACTATCAGAGATTCAGTGATAGTTTTCTTCGAAAGATCCTGCTAATGCACAGACTGTGCCCTAAGTCTGACTGAGAGCAATCATGACATTTTCTGAATCCTTTCTGTTGAATTCATACACTAATCTCCTGCAATCAATGCAGACATCCCACTATTATGGGGCAGAAGAGAAATAAAATTTACATGCTGAACTTCCTTAATGCAATAGCACCCAAAGACACCTCATTATTATTTTATTATTTTCAAGAACGTTGGTACATTGAATAGATTCCTTACCTTGGAGAATACTTGTGAACAATACTTACACGCTAAAAATACGATTCTTTGTAGGAATGCAAACAGTTTTAAATTTACTTCACCAGCAGATGAAATAAAGTATTAGTCAGCTAAGTGTACTCACTTTTCAAAGACATAGCAGCTTCAAATGCACTGCCAAACTCAACCAGAAACCCTGAAGTACCATGGAAAGCAGTACAGACTACTACATTTCTGTACAAACTACATTTCTGTACCTCTGAAGTAATTTGTAATTTCTGCAGTGCGAGAACATGGAAGATGTTTCAGTGCAAGCTCATGGAAGGACTAGCTTAATATTTCTTTGGTATAGATATTTATTTCACTGAACATAGAGTAGAAAAAAATGTTTTGACAACTGCATTTCCCCCCACAATTTTTCCCTATTAATATAAAGAAAATCAACCAAATTAGACCAAAAAGAATGAATCCTTTAAATAATTTTCCCATTGTTTTCCAGAAGAGTGCTTCTTTGGTTTTTTGTTTGTTTTTTAATTTGGTTTGGCTGTAGTGTATTCTATCTATTGCTAGAGTTCAGTAGGAAGAACAACTCTGTATCTTAAAAAGTCTAACCCAAGCTTACCTTTCTATATGTAATCACTAGAAAGTCTAAAAATTGACTGATTTATAAGAGATTGTTTCTAAACAGCATATACTTGTTTTCAAGTATATGGGATGGTAGACTGGAGCTTCAGAAATCTGAGTGTAATTTCTCTGTCAAAGACTTTGTGACCTCAGAGTATATTTACTGTATGCAGGTAATTAAACTCAAAATATCTTTTACAATAAAGATCCACACAATTCAAATGAAGACTGATCCATAAAGAGAACAAAAATACATTGCTGAAATAGAGACAAGTCCATATCAGAATAACTGAACATGAAAGTATTTCCAGCAGCTTCACAGTAACAGGAAGAGATTGAACCATTCCAGTTATTTCTTATTTTATATGCAGCTTCAAACTATCACAGTCTCTGGATCTTATCTTCAACATTCAAGCTGAGATATTCATATATGGAAGGTCACCTGAATGGTTTCAACACTAGGGGCAATACTACACTCTGGTGACATGACATTTATCAGGAAAAGGACACTTTCTTTCTAGGCCAAATGAGTACTTGGAATTAGATAGCTTGGAGAAATCAGAAATTAATCTTGAGAAGCTAACAAGGGAACAAGAACAAAAGTAACCAGAAAAAAAACTGCTTAAAAGTCTGTTGATATACTCAAAAGTCCTACTGAAAAGTCTTCACCTTCAAAATTAATAGTAAGAAATTCCCTTTTAAAGAACTTGAGCTGAAAAAAAATTCGACATTAGCAGAGATTTAGGAGTTTTTATTTTTTTTTAATTTCATAAAGAATGGGATCCCTGAAGCAGGAAATGGAAGGGAAAAAAAAATGTGAGTTGGGACTCAGATTAGAAAACATACCCTTTATTTACAGTTTTCAGCCCCCCTGAATGATATGAGGTGATATGAGCCCATGCTTCCTGAAAATAAAAACAGTGGTTACCAAAGTGGGACAGAAAAGTAAAGGAAATGTTAGATTTTAGAGTGGTTCTGTCACTTCCATAAGAGAGCAGCAGACATTCAGAGAGAGTCAAAGTCTCATTCAGGCTGCCTGTAATGTTCATACTTTAATAGAATTCTCAAGAGAGGATGTCTGCTACTGAAAAGGTGAGATGTAATCCACTTTTTTTAATTTACACCACAGCCAGAGAATCAAGGAATATAACATTATGCAGCAAAGATGCTGCAGCCCTTACACAGGAGAGAGATTCTGTAGACACAGAATATACCAGGCAGTATTAGCAGTAGCTGGCAAAGACATTCCTACTCAACTTCTGGCATCAGATGTTTTTGGAGACTATTTCTAATGCTTCTATGTTATGTATGTTTCTAATGCTAAGTATGTTACAAAAAAAATTAAGAGTAAACTCAGTAACATTATAAGACTCACACAGTTTGACAGTGAACTAGTAGTGTTAAATTTACTTTCTATAAAAGAAATGTCAAAAAACTTGTTTCTTAGCAAGTCATATTTTAAAAAGCCTCATAACAAATAGTATGAAGGACACCATCTCACACACACTTCCTCCTTTCCTTTATACTTCTCATTTTCTGCACAGATCCTAGCTTCCATGTAAACATTTGCCTACCTGTCCATCACTGTCCTTGATAACCAACAACACAGGTGTATCTAATCCCAGCATAGTTCGATACAGAGTCTTCAAACTCATGCCATGCTTTGCAGTACTGTAAGCAAGAGTCCATGGATATCCAATGGTCCGTGGTGGAAGAGACTTTGTGAGCTGTTAACAAGATATTGACAACCCTTTTCACTCATTTTTACCATTTGTAAGAGCATGCAATATGTAAACGAAAACTGATTACATTCTTCTGAGCTACTGCAAGCAGCCTTAACAGTTAGTTTAAAATGTAAGACAAACCCTAAAATTTCACATGTACATTTCATACCTCTAGTCTCAAGCAGGTTTCTTTCTCTACCTCCACCAGTGATCCACAAGTGAAGAATGATTAACCAAAGAACATGCTTGGTAAGGTCTTAAAATTATCTAAACAGTAAAGAATTGTTCTTGCATAATAATACACGTCAGTACTGCAGTAGTAAATCACTGAAGTCAACAGGTAGTAGATGCAGAATAAAGGATGCTTGCTCTCCTGTTCTCATACCTTTAAACACCATAAGCCCTGATCTAAACATTCAATAAATGTATGCAACAGGATGACTTTGAACTGGATAGTGAGAATTGCAGTTATCACCAAGCTGATGTCGAGGCCCAATGAAATAAGAGCAAAGACACAGACTAGTGCTGGCATGATGTTGACAAAGGTTTATCCATGAATTGTGTTGTGCTTAGTCATTTGTATCAAAAATTCCTAAATTACTTTGTTTCGTACTGCATCACAGCATTTCTGATGGTATATGCAATACTTAAAAAAAACAAGCCAAAAAACCCAAGCCTACATATATCTACATATCTAAGTAAATACCTTTTCTATTTGCTCTGGCTGAAGTAATTCACTGGGATCACTAAGATTTGGCCGGAATGCCTCAGGCTCCAGGTCTGTTTTGATGTTTGTTGCTTGTTTTGAACTGATATCTTCTCTTGTTGTTATCTAAAACAAACAAAAAAAAAGAAAACAAAACACAGGAAATTAAGTATTTGGAATTCTACTAGAGGGAGGATACACCCAGCAGGTTTAAAATCATGCAGCTACCAATTTACAGTTATGTAAATCCTTTGGAAGTTAAGAAATACATTACTTTGGCTCAAGACTTCCACTGCTTTCAGAAGCAATTCAGTACTCATTACATACACTAAGAAGAAAGCCATGGTCTCATGCTAAAAAAACCAAACTCACTCAGATAGTTGAAGGACTTCAGATACTTTTCTAAAGTAAAGACACATGCTTGCATTTCAATTTCACCGTATCATCCACTTTACATGTAATTTAAAATACTCAAAGAAAAGGAACTGAAACTTCAACCTAATTTCTCATTAGGTTCTGCATCAATACTTCCAGCATACTTGTGAAAGTTTACACATTTCTACCACATACCTATAAGACTGCAGTTGGTTAACTTGAGTAAAATATCTGAATGGAGTCCTAGGAAGATTGCTGCGATATGAGGTGATCTGCTGGAATACTTATGGGAAAAAGAAGAAAACTCATAGTAGAGAGGAGCGATGAGAAGAAAGTAGCAGGAATACTTATGCTGCATAATGATCTTCAGAGATCTGGCACAGACATTATCTAATGTTCCTGTAGTAGTTTAAAATAGCTGTCCCATATATCTACCCTTTTCATCTGTTGATTACCATTGACTGGAAGTGGCAGAAGGCCACAAAACTCATCAGATCACAGCAGCTTCTTACCTCAGCTCTCATTCATTAACACTTCAAAGCTAAAATGTCATGCATCAAGAAATAGACCAACTAAGAATCAAACACTTCTCCTTTTATAAGTCTTGCTACAGAGATGGTTAAAACTTACTGTAGAGATATTGAAGTCTGACAAAAGGATAGGGCAGGAAGATAAGGAAGTTAACAACTTAAGCCACTGCAGCAAGACTTACTGATAAATCTCTCAAAGTTACAAAAAAAACTTAACAAGGATTATAATACCTGAACCAAGTTTCACTGAAGGTCAGACTAAATTATTTGAAGCCTGAATTTCAAAGAAATACTTGCAACTTCTAAAATAATAACCAGTGTTTGCCAAACAGTTCATATTAGAAATATAGGACAGCACTGTTATTTCACATGTCATGGTTTTGTGCTTTTTGGTTTTCAGTATTCTACATCAAAACATCATGTAGTGCACTTGGAGTTAACATGTTAATGCTCCAGTTCCAGGTCCCTGTACACTGTAGGAGTCATGAGATCCAGCCCTTCTGGGTTGGGCAGACTCTTACCGTCTTGCAGCAGGGGCTGGAGAGTGCTTTCCTAGCCATTCCAAGCTTTTCAGGTTTGACTTGGTCTCAGAAACTCTCTCTCATCTTATTAGTCTCAATTTCAGTTAGATTGCATTATATTGTGTTATCTTGCATTCTGATATCATAAATAATAAAAAAAAATTTCCTCCATAGATCATTGCTGGTGTTTTTTTTTGTTTTTTTTTTTTAATCTTTTTTTCCCCTTCCTTGAGCCCAGCTCCCATCTCCTTACCTCCTTATCCCTTTTCCTTCCCACTTTGTGGGGCTCGGGGGGGGTGGGGTGGAAGGGGCAGGGCCTACTGCCCCCATCACAGGCATAGATTGATCTAGGTAACTCCCTGTCAACATACCACCATGATAACCTTTGCAAATTTTTTGATAAGTGAACTTTCTCAGTTAACAAGGGAAAAGAGTGAAAAAAACTGCTACAATACAGATAGGAATACAGACACAGAGAAGAGGGTGAAAATCATACAAAAAAAAGTCCAACCCCAAATTATCCTTTTTTTTTCCTTCAAGAACTACAAAGTTCCTATTATAGTCCTGTTACTTAAAAATCCATATGTACAAAGTATATCCATATAGCAACTTGGTTACAGTATTATTCTTAAGTTAAGAAACAGTGCACTTACAGAAAGCAAGAATCACTACTTGAAAGCCCAATTATTTTCTACCTTACATGCCACTCATACACCACTGCTTCAACTCTGTAAGTCTCAACACTGTTCAAGAATACAGGAGAAAGTTTACTCCCTATGTTACTCTTTCATACTGATTAAGGTACACAAAGCAAAACAAGTGCACAGAAGTGTACACAGAGTTGTATCTGTTAGAAAGGAACTGTGACAAAACAAATTGCAGCTCTGAAACATGTGGAGCATATTTCCTCCTCAACTTCCACTACACAGAGTGACCTACAATGCCACTCCAGGAGCAGCTGTGGTTAGTAACTGTCAGGCAGCCCACACCACATAAAGACTCAAATGGCTTCAGAGCACATTGCTTGAAGCATGCAGAGCTTGCTGAAGGCCACTGCATCAGATTTTGTGTCCGTTTACATCTTGAATTGGAGACCCCAGATAAAAGTTATGCAGAATGAACTGTTGCATTTCAGGGATAGAACTATAAGGATTGCCCACCAACATTCTCTAAAAACTGTTCCCCCCCCAAAGTGGGAATTAAACGTTCTCTGCAGAAATTTTGATTTTCCTATAGAAACACAACTTCTGGAATTGTGCTAACTATCAATCTATAGAACACTGCAGCTTATAAAAGACTTAACTAATTACAAACTACAATGAAACAAAAGGGCTAAGATTTTCTTACATAATGGGTGAAAAAAATCTAAGATAAAAGACAAAAAGCAGGAAACTCTATGCTTTGAGCAGCCAATTATTACAAACCAAAGTATTTCATACTTCTAAGGAGCTGTAAGTTATGCTTTCCATCAGTAAGTTACATGTAATGTAAGAATCATTCAGAATTGTAACTATCAAAGAACTAAAGGATCACCTAAAGAGGATGCAAAAATCAGTTAAAGTCTATTTCGATAAGCCTCCAAAAATATGAACTGAGACGCTGTGACTGGAAGAGAAAGTTCTGTTACAAGCACCATTTGTAGTCTTTGACACTTTGAACAGCCCTGAGTTACCTCTTGTATAATGGAAAAAAATACTTACCTATTCCAGAGAAGTTGTGAAGCTTCATACTTGCCAAGCACTGTGAGATTCTTGCTGAATAATTTCTATATTAAACACCCACGCAATCAGGTAATAAACTTTTGAATTCTTCACCCGTTTTAGATTCTTTTTAGGAAAACTATCTAACACAACACACCAGTACAAAGAGGAAGTTGAAAGACATCATCACACCAAGTCAAGTAGCACTAAGAACAAGCTTTTTGAATTCTGACAGAAAATTCCTGTTTGAGAGAGTCAAAAGTAATAATTTCATCATAAAATTACTGCATTCCATCATATCATTGCACAGTTAAATATATCCAAAACAGAGGAATTTTCTGTTGGATCCTCGTAGTGTTGTTTGTAGACAAGACAAACCCACTTTAGAGTGGGACTTGCCCTGATCAAAGACACTACAAAATTATTTGGAGATGGGTTTTAAACTACTGAAGAGAGCACCTGGAGACGTCTGCAGAGTGTGCGCAGTTCTTCACTATTTAGAGCATCGATCCTGCGGTGATACTCAGCCACTGATACTACCTGAATATGGAGACAGGAAGACAATAATTCCACTGACAGTTGAAGAAAAGTAAAAAAGGTAAGAAAAAAATGGAGAAAAATAATGAAGGAAAAATGAGCTTTGATAACAAACAGAGAAGAAGTGCTAAAAGATGTTTGTTTCTGCAAGGACAGTGGACATGGAAATGATTTTAGACTTGTGAGGAGACACAGCGAAGTAACAAACACTAATGGCACCAGCAGTCTGATGTATATCTCACTGCTTTATTATGAATGTATAGCTGATAGAGTAGCACATGAAGTTTCTAGTATCAGGATGCTAAACTACGTGGGCTGCTTCAGAAGTAATGTCTCACATTTACTTCCATAGAAAGTATGGAAGAAACAAAGAGCACAATAACAGTATTTTGATAGAGAAAATTCTCAACTGCAAAACACTATTTTTCAACGTAGTCACCATCACCACTATTAGGTATGCATTTCTGTCAGCCATGAACAAGAACCTGCTTGCCATGCTTGTAAAAATACATACCAGCATAGGTGATCTACTAATACCAGTGCTGAAATGCACCACCTATCACTTCACTGTGCTCACATCCACTGTTTGGTCTCCATAAACATTCAGCAAGCATCAATGAATGTCAATGAGTATCATTTTTTCCATATGGAGGCATTCAATGACTGACCTTTGCTTCATACACACTTTCATGTCAGAAACCACGTCAGACTGCCCTCTGTTACCATTTGTCACATGACAATAACATGTAATAGAATGCTGGTAGGAAGGTTCAACCTCTACTACCATACCATCAACATCTGCCTTTGATGTTGTGGGTTGGCATCACAAAATAGGAGGCATCACTTTCAGAGAAGCCCTCAATTTAATGAATGCTTTGAATCCAGTTTGCTCTTAAAAGAATAACCAGAAGCAAACCTCAGGCTTCTTAGTAGGTTCTGACTCCTCCTAACAGTGAAGATAGTTAAGATAGCAGGACCAAAGTTTATTAACTCCTCAATACCATCTCCACAGTATCACTGTTGTACATTCCATTCACCTCCAAGCCTTCACAAGCTGCTCATCCACCAATACATTTACTCCAAACGCCACCAGTTTTGGCAGGATGGGTACAGACAGGAAGCCTTTAGTCAGAAAGCTCTACAATATGTTGCTTTGAGTGCAACATGCTGGCTAAAGGACTACAACAGTCATTTTCATGCAACTGCAGCAGACAGTGATTTTGAGAAAGACTCAAAATCATCATTTGTATGAAAGCATCTTAAAACAGGTGGTGAGCACATTAAATGGATGCCCCATGTAGTCAGAGTTCACTAAAAACTTCCAGAGATCCTACTATGGTGCAATGGAATATAAGTCCAGCAGCTCCTCATCTACCTGCCCCTACTACAAGGAGTTTCACCAGATACTTGCCACTGTCCTGAGAACAGAGTCCAGTCGTGCATGACTGGCTCTTGAGCAGTGATGCTTCACTCTACCCATGCAACTGTAAGGCAAGGAAAAAGGAGTATTTGTGACATCTAGATTTATTACTAAATCATCTGAACTACTACTACTAAAAATATAAACTGCAAATTGCATTGGTTTGTGCATTTTCAGAGTCAAGTAGTTAATGTAGTTAAATGAAAAGCTTTAGTAGCATTCCTGTCTAGCATACAAATAGCATAGTTTGATCACTTATTTTCCACAGCAGTTCATTATATACATGTCATTCCTCCCATCAACTTGTGAACTTCCTGCTTTTCAGAATGACAATAATAACCCTTAAGACTTACTGCTTCTTCAAGCTTAGTCCCTGTCATATAAGTGGTGTAACTGAAATGGGCCATAGGTATATGATGGCTTCAGGAGACTCTTCCCCTTCACCCCTCCTTCCAAAAAAAAAAAAAAAACCCCAACTCAATTCCTGACACCATTATACAGTTGCTGTTCCACATATTCAAATGCTGATAATTTTATAGTCAACACTGTCTTGCCTTTAGCCTGCCAGATACATGCTCTATCGCCAAACTGCACCCATAAACCTCTCAGATCACTAAGAAACAGGACCAGTAAGCCTTGCATGCAACATGACATGGGAAAGTTTGGACTTTCAAAACAGTGTGCACAAGTTATGCTCAAAAAACTCTGACCTGGAAGAAATAAGGATACTTACTGAAGTATCCAGTAATATTGCTATGATATCCTGAACCTGCTGCACAGTCACATTACACTAGGATTTCCCACATCTTTCCCGTGGAAAAATCTAGCCTGCCAACAGTACGCAACTACTCGACTACAAGCATCACAAAAAGCATGCCCATAGAATGTCAAGCTATTTAGAGGAAAATTAAAGGCTGAGAATAAAACAATCCATTATCTCAAATCTAGTATATATTTTAAGTACAGAACCCATGCTAGCATTCTGAGTAAACCATGTAAGAGAAAACCAGAAGACAAAATGGTTTGAAGGTTACACACTCATAACTACATCTCTTCATAGAAAAAAATCTTTGAAAGTACAAAGCACGTCAAGATAGTTCACAGTTCAACAGTTCACCTACAGTATGTGGCCTCTAACAAAACAATTAGAGTCAACACCACTCATTTTTGCTTTACAGTGAACAAAATTATTACTTCACACAAACCAATCGAGGTATATCTTGAAAACAGCTACCATTTTGTCCATAGAAGGTTTGAGATGGCTACTTGAAATGGTATTAACTTCATTAAATAGAAGGTCCCTCTGCATCTACAAGATGGTTTTATTCATATTCTGCTTATATCTTATTCCATCAAGGTTCCTTCTATGTAACCAAATTAATCCTTCATTTTATTTTACAAAGTTCAATAAGCCTGTGATTTTCTTCTGTTCTCTGACTGCCTATTATCCTGATCATTCCCAAGATGCTTTTTGTACCATTCCATTTTGAGCTTACATTCTTCTTCACCATACTTCATTAGTATTTCATATGCTATTTATTATAAGTATGCCAAAAGGTCTTTTGTATATGGAACTGCACTTTCATAGCCATCATATTGGATGGATTTTTGAAATAAACCTGTAGTAGATTTTGCAGTAAAATCAGTTATGAGTTTAATGTGTGGAGAACAAAGCTGAAAAACTGCCTGGACTACTGGATTCAAAGGGTTGACCATACTGATTTAAGTTTAACCAGGGATAGTCCTCAGGAGTCACTATGGGATTCTATATTGCATGATCTACTAATTAGTACCCTGAATGATGAGACAGAATACCATCAGCAAGCCTAAGGAAGGGACCACTTTCCCTAGGTGTTTTGTTCCATACACTGAAGGCCAAAGGCTGCTAATGAGTGATACATCAAGAAGCTGGAGAGAGAAAATAACAGACCCAAATAAGATGGAGTAGTCCCATGTGACAGTGCAGGCTGAGGTTTAGTTGGCTAGAGAGTAGTTTTGCAGAAAAGGACTAAGGGTCAGAAAGAGAGGTTGGATCTAGTGTCCTGGCAGACATGTTTAACAGTCTACTTGCAACAAAAAAGGTTAAACACATTCCAGGTGACAGATGAAAGAGCAATGCTAAATTGCAAGGGAAAATTCATATTCCTTTGTCAGGAGAAGTTGAGAAGCGCTGTGTGTAGTGTTGTGACCACTTTTGTCAACTTCAGAGCATGCTAAAGATTGATACACTGGATAGAGCCCAGTGGAAAGTTATCCATTTCAGGATGGAAACACCATTCTCAAGAATTAACTAAGGCACCTAGTTTTATTTAGCTTGGAGGAGAGAAATGCTAATGGAGAACCTGATTTTTGTACTGTTTGGAAAAAAAATAGGAATTATCAGCTACAAGGCACAGTAAGATGAATTCCTAGCAGATGAAAGCAAGAATTCTTTAGAGTAGAGGTAAATGACTAAAACAGGCTTACAAAAGAGGCTTCAGAATCTTTGTACTTGGCAGAGACCGAGTAGGGTCCACTGACAAGGTGGACAAATTCTCCTGCATTCAAGTCCTTATGGTGCAAGACAAGGTCATCAAAATTCCAATACTGCCCATATTCCTACACAGAAGTTTCCAGAATTCTTGAATAGTAGTTTTCTAGGTATTCTGCCCAGGATTAAAGTAGGCATACCTATGTTAGTCTGCAGTATGCTGTATTTACTGCACTCTCCTCATAACACTGTATCAGCATCCAGTTTCCGGGATACTGAAAGCAATTACTTTGTGTAGTGAGAAAGTATTCTTGAAGAACCCTCTGCTGCTCCTCTAGTTAAATACTGCTTCAAGAAGAATACAGCTAGAGACAAAATAACTGAAGCCCATACAGTTAAACTGGGCACTGGTTGGTAGAGACTGAAGTGCCATATGCAGAAATCAGCATTTCAGCACAAAAATGATTCTGCTTCGGGACTTGAAACAGTCTACCAAACTAAAATTCCAAGAGCTAGTCAAGTTTGAAATAGCATGGGATTAGAGATATAATACTATTCTAAACCAATACAGCTGAGAAAATATTCAGTAAGTCGCATGACTGTGTGAATACTTTTCAGCTTGACTTTGCACCAGTTATATTTGAGCTGACAATTTAGAACATAAGACTTAATTTTAATGCAATTAAGTCAAATAGAATTTACATATTAATTGTTTAACTTAAGATTCTCCTTTTACAGAAACTTGTTTTGAAACTTTGTTTTTCTGCAAACAGATTAAAAGGCCCCCTCCTCTTTCAAGATATGTTAGCATACCCAATAAACAAAAACAAATCATAGCTATACGTGGAACTTGTCCATTAACAATACACATGAAAATGTGCACTTACAGTTGTTTGAATATCCACAAAGGAGAGCTTGCCACACGTAGAACTTCAACTCTTTCAACCACTGGTTATTTCACTCTGCTATACACTGCTATAAACATGCACTCTGCTTACGTCAGTAAGGCTTACCTCTGACAGTTTAATTAAGTAAAAAAATGATCAACACATGTACCTAATATACAGCTGCATGAGTAAACAAGCAACTGCTGCCCTCAAACTCAGTACAGCTAAACTTTCAGAGTTAAACTTCTGAGTAAGTGCCTCGAGAGAGGAGTATCTTATCAGAACTGAGCAGTGCTTCTGAAAGATAAGAATGGAGAACGAGTAACAGTTCTCTTCAGCCCCAGTTATCTACACTCTCACACTTAGCTGAATATGAAACAGAAGAAATATAAAAGAAGGGAAATGTAAGTCAAATTGTTCTATTCACTCAGTACACCTGTGCAAAACCAGGTGAACTGAAAGCTCCTTTGTGAGCACTTTCTCTAAACTCCAAAGTTCTACATCTTGTTCTACATTATTTCATTAAAAAAAACCACAAAATCAGATGGTTAATTTTATTAGGTCATTTAGAAGTTACTTTAAGCAATCAATCTATTGCTATATTATACATAACTAAGAAAGGGCAAGAAAGTATAAAAGCTTCTCTCAGGGCTGTAAATAGGTTCCAGTGAAAATTAATGAACTGAATATGGTTATGAAATGCTTTGAAATTGCTTTTTATTTATTAAGACAAATGTAGCAACCCAAAAAATTTAGACTCAATAACCCCGACAAACAAATCCCAACCAAACCCAGAGAGGCAGACTCTTAATGTTTTATAGTCAAAGAAATGAGCAAAATAAAAATGGATAAGTGAGCAACCAAGGCAGCACTTCAAGCAAGCCAAAATACTAACTGAAAGGGTAGGATTTTCAATGGAGCTTAGCAGGACCATGGTCCTTCTTTGGTTCTGGACCCTGCCTATGGCCAGGAATGGAGTTTATGCAAGTCAACTCAGACAGCAGGTGTGGCAGTACAGCTAAGCAATTTAGTTTGGTGTGGTTCTCAGCCAAAGTAGCTTCCTGTCATGCTACTGGTGACAAGGAAGGAAAGGTACAAGAGTTGCCATTTTAGGCAAAGGAGAGGGACCTGAGCCCACTGAACTGGCAGGCATTACTGTTCTTCTTTAAAACTGGTAGTCTCAGAAATGCTGTGCACACCAAGATACTTTCCAGAGCAGTGACAGAAGAGCTCAGAATGTCACAGGACAACAATGTTCTCCCTGTGATCAGGGGTCTCCACAGCACTGCAGAAGAACTGTTAATTATCCTCCTTGAAGTGCTCTGAGCCTACAACTATAGAAACTCATAATATATGATGAGAAAAAAATAAAAAAAATCTCCAAGTTTATGTAAGCCTCAAGAAATGGAAACCATTAAAACCAACACCATTGTAATGTTATTAGCATAATATCTTCAGAAAATAAAAGCCTGTGATAAGGTTTTACTGGCTTTTCCTCTTCAGACTAACAATCCCTACAGAAGCTACACGAAGCATTCCAGTCACAACAAGCACTTTGAAAGGCAGCATTCCACCTTTTGTTCTCTCCTAAATCTGGGGCTTCTCGTCTGGAAGTGCTTTGACAGAAAGAACAATTGCCAGCATTTTGAACATTCTAGAAACTTACTGGCATCCCTTCTTTTACAGAAGAATGAGAGTCAATATGAAATAGGTTTACAAAGAAAACCAGACAAGCTAGGAAGCAAATGTATCACTGGCAATTTGATGTGGGAGCACAATGCCTTGGATAGTCAGTGTGATTTTGATCACTTTTGGATTTCCATGAGAAAGCATCAAAAAGCATTTACTCTACCACCTATAGCAAAGGTGTCTTGGGAAAAACATACCTGAGTGATTTATGCATAATAGAAGTGTATTTGCTTGACACATGTAATTCCATTTGGTCCAGCAACTATGTTAATTTCATGTCAGCTGAGCTTTCATCTGAGCTTCAGAAGAACACTGATGAAACATTTAGACAAAGCTTCATATTTCTGCCAGTTTAATATGCTTTCCACTGTCTTGCATAACACAAGCAACACTGCAATTCCCCTCGCTTTTCTGTAAGGTTACACCGCCATATTAGCATCATGACCTTTTACTGAAGGAAAACCACAACAAAAATAAGAAAGATATAGCATCTCTTGTCAACAGAGCAACATTACAATATTCTTCTCCCTAGTTATTTCTACATCCTTTTTTTCTTACCAGCTTTGTTTTGCATATGAGAAAATTGCTCTCTACAATTCTCCCAGCATAGAAGATTCTAAGAATTGAGCCCTCCTATAGGTCAGGCTCTCACAGTGATCAAACTCTCCAGAGGGGTTAATAATCACTTCTGCATGAACGTGCTATGCTTTCTTTAGCATATGTGGACTTTGGCTAACACAAAGTGTTGGTCCCAAAAGGAAATACTTGCAACAGGGTATACTACTTCTGTATTTAAGGAAAAAAAAGCAAGATGCATCTGCATCTCTGTATTTAGAACATACACACACCAGAAACCAGCTATCTCCAACTCTTAGAAAGATGGCAAAAAAATCTGTCAGTCTGAACTAAAAATAATTAGAAAAATAATTTTCTTCCAGGTCTGCCAGCTCATAAAGCACAAGTAAATTCTCAAAGATTGCTTCCTCTCTTTCCCCAAGACATTTCTGATTTGCAAGTCTCACTATTTTATTTAATATTCTATTGCAAATTTAAACCTTCCTGGGCAAAACAATACAGAAAAATATATGGTTACTACCATAAATCTAACGAAGTATAAGAACAGTGCTCTGCCCCCCCATTTGTTACAGATGTGAGTACAGCCAGCACAGATTACCATGAAGTCAAAAGCATTAGCAGAAATTCATACAGCTGAATAACTCCTGAGAAACCAAACAGAAATAGCTTGGATTTACACTTCTATTCCTAAATGCTAATAATGTAAAATACAAATCACTATATTTAGCTACAAGCCAAGCTTTTGTTGATATAAAATGTATTAGTCCAAAAGTAGGGAAAAAACACCAAAACCCACGAACATTAAAACTGCTGTAGTTCCTTAACTTTCAAAGTAATTGGTCATCTAGTGTCAGTGGAATATCAACAATTAAACTACACACTTGATAAATTATGCACTCAAAAACAGTGAAAATCTGACCTCATATCCTGTTTACACATTCTAAATTTAAACTTTCAGAAACTGTCTATGCACCATCACAATATGAGAATGAAATAAACAAACATACTACACTGAAAATTGCCAGAACATATTTATGATTAACTAGCTGATGCTTTCTTCCCTTCTCTACATGCCAGAGATGAGATATTTCCCTTCTAAGGAGACAAAAGAACCATTCGAGGATGTTTGAAAGCATTCTTTCTACCTGCAGTCAGTTCCAGGCACGGACAGAGCCCCACAATGGTGACAGGATAGGCTGCTAGATGCAGGTTTGACTGACATGGCAGGGAACAAATGAGCAAGTGTACAGTAGGGGAGTCGCATCCCAAATGATGACGGTACAGAAAAAGAAAGGTTTCCTGTATTCAAGGGTGGTTGCAGAGAACGAGTTTGTTGAAAGGCTAAAATATTTAAAGGTACAGAACTTAATTTTTGTAGACAATACTCAAAAATACTAAATTAGGAGCTGTTTATGAAATTGTGACACTACCATTCATTATTAACAAATGCTACCAGCAACAAACTGGGATTCAGTATTAAAACAAGTTTGTCTTACTTTTGTTCACAAGTACTTCTAAATGGTCAGTCTTCTCTTGGAATTCCAACACTGGTTAAAATAGTAAGTTTCTGAACAGTTTGTATTCTGGATGCTAAATTCTTATTTTTTCTGGAATTGTGTTTTGCCTTCCTTTAGGGATGTTTATTTAAATAGGTGTGTTCGGCTGTAACACTAAAAGCATTCCTTTAAGAGTTTCCTTGTAGGAGCACTTACAGGTTTTATTCCTCTTCTCCACACCCAGCTCTCCTAGCCCTGGCAGAAAATAGTGAATAAGCAAAGGCAGCAGCACACAGCATTAACACATTGATTGCTTGTGCTGCTGCTCTGATCTAAAAGCCAAGAAGGCTAAGCAGAGGAAAAGAATAGCAGAACTCACACTTAACTATACAGCACAGCATACTCTGGAATACCTCACTGTATTAATAGGGGACTCTATATAATTCAGATGGATGTTTCTCTTTTTCAAAAAAATGTTTCTTAGGAGCCGGTAACTCTTTAGAGACTTTGTTCCAACTTATGAAAATTACTAGGAAGAGAACTATGAACATTTTTTTTTTTTGAAATCACTGGCACATTCAAACGTGCCAGTACAGAAGAACTCATACGGTATTTGGCTGTGTATGTACAAGATTCAAATGAAACTGTAACCCCATTTACTGTTTTTTTTTTTTTAAATCACTAAGAGAGCTAATGCCTAAGGATAAAGCAACAAACACTGTACAGACTGAATTAAAAGTTTTTTTTAACGTGAAACAACTGCAATAAATGTAAGTAAATCTGCAGGAAAAAATCAGTAGGCCAAGCTCAGATTTTCTGCATACTGTCCATTCCTTTCTTTCAAACCGCCTGTGGAAATGCATCTGAGCCAAAAGGGAAAACTAATCACACAACTAACTCCCCCTCAGCTTTGTCTCCCTTACAAAAATAACACAATAAATTCCTCCTAAACACTAGCTAACACATTGCTTCTCCAGAACTGGAGGAAGAGTCCATAAATCCAGGCCATCACATAGTTTTGATTTTAGAACTTTTCCAATTTCCTATTTTAAATCTTAAACAATTAAAATGACTTAAACATTGTATGTTTGAATGTTTCTAGTTTCTCTTGAAATGAAAGCAGCTCCAGCCAAGAGCTTCTTAAAAGGATTTTTACATCTTGCTCAAAAGAAAAATAAGAGCAATGAACTTATTGGTGAGATCTGAAAACTTACTTTCTCACCTAAGCAGAATTACAAAGTTTAACAGGAGTAAATGCCCCGGAGACTTTTTCAAATCAGTCTGCTTGTTCTGATGTTCAGTCTTCCAGCAGCTCTGGCCATCACAGTAGCTGCTCTGGAGCTGGGAGTACATTGGAAGGGGAAGGCGCGTACAAAGCAGGTAACAAGAACCTGGGCATCACTGTGAAGCTGTGCAGTCACAGAAATGACAGAAAGCTTTGTCTTGTGAATGACCTTCATTCCGCTCCTTCATACTTTCCCCCCCCCGTACGGCTAGAAGATAAATTTCTATTAGATAGAGGAAAAGAACTCATTTAAGAATCTCAACCCCAGGAGCATTCTCTAATTAAAGACAAAATAAACCGCTCTTTTATCCTTTGATACATTTCTGGGTTTTACTGCTAATCTGTTAAACTGAACCATTATCTTTTTGCTACTTGATACATGCCATGTCACAGAAGTTTGTAATTAAAGAGAATCCACAGATAAGGAAAAGCAGCTCAGACCCAATGTATCTGCAGCACACGCTTAGGAGCATCAACCTATTTACTATCCAGATAGCAAAACACAAAATGCATCTACCTGTATCAAATGATAGACTTGTTAGTGCCATTACTAGTTGGTAACTAAGCAAAATCTCTACACGATTAACATTCAAGGCAGAAACACAGAAGGCCCTTTTAACAACTGTTACACATTGTTTTTCTAATAAACGTTTCTGTCTTTTTTTAAAGACAGATAAGGTACAAACCAACACAATTCATGAAATGGTTTATTCTCCCTCAAATTAGTTTATACATTGGCCATCCAACATTCAAAGTTATCAGCTTACAGGACCACAAGCAAAAAACAGGATAACAAGCACACTAAGAAAAACAGGATGTAGGTTGTGAAACATCTTTGCTATTTGGTTAGATAGCATTATTCTGTTTCACTTAGTAACTAACACAACATCCTGATGCCAAAGAGACAGAGGTTGAATTCTACAATCCTTATATGCAGTATGCATATACTTTCCAACAATATCACATTAGTAACTTAGTAACTCATTTCTTTTCCTCTTGTCCTCTTAAAGGAGGGAAGTCAGTCCAGAGATGCCCAGACATGCTTTTGGAAGAAATTACTGTTTTAAAACTTCTTGCATATGCAACTTTGTAGGTAGTCAGGTTCCATGACAAAAAGCTACAAATGTCTCTCCTAGGAAAATTGAGGCACATGTGCAAAATGAGACCGTTTCTAAAATATAATCCTCAAATTTCAGAAGCAATCCTAAAAAGCGAGGAAAACAAATCACAGGAACCAGACTGTATTGCTTGAGTGCCTTCACTGCAATTTGCTGGCTGTCTGCATTTTTGCCAGATAACAAAGGTTGCTTTTACACTGTTGTATTGTCTTTTCTGGGAACAAACATGAATAATGAACACTGACATTAGTTTCATGTTCAATGATGTATGTACTTATTTGACTGTATTCCTAAAGAGATGAAGTTACTACTTATTACATCTAATAGACATGTTTCCCAGACTGTAGTAACTTCCATCATGAAAGAGTCCAAAAGAAAAAAGTAAAGCCTGAAAGCTCACTCAAGCAGCAGTTAAAATAACAAAACTTCCATATACACTAGTATAATCTGATTGAGAGCAACACTAGAATTGTCAACATATATTTTTTTGCTTAGGAAAACAGATCTGATGAGAGATGTATATCCTGCATATTAAATCTGCAAACAAGTTGTCAAGATCTACAAAATTGGGAGCACACCTCTCTTACTAGCTCCTCTGCAGAGATTGACAAGTAAAACAAAGGCACAGTCCCAGATTTTGCTATTAGAAAACTTACACAAGACAAAGAAATGAAAAGAAAATCAGACCTGTCAATAAGCAGACCAACTATTTCATATGAAAAGCCTTTCACATAAATTTGGAAACAGTGTCAAGTTTAGAAATAATGATGTCACAGCCTATAAACAAAATAATTTCAGGCATTAGCTCCTAAGCAAAACAACAACTCTGTCTTCCAGAACAACTGGATGTTTAAACACCTTTGTTGCGACAACTTCTGCAGGTACATAAGACTAAGAAGCTGAAGACTGAAGTGAAACTGTGATTAAATCTGGTCTGCCTGCAAGAAACACTCAGCAGTACCACAGCCAGCTTCTAGGGTACACTATACAGCACTGACTGGCACAGCGCCTTACCTGGCCAATAACACTTCCTTAAGAAAGGAAATGTAATTTATGTTAACCTTTGTTTCAAAAGTTTGGGAAAAAATAAAGGCATTTTCTTTTCCACGGAAGTTTCCTCTGCATTTCCAGAGGCACTTTGACAGCCATTAGGAGTCTCTATACTACAAGATTTTTAATCATATGATTCAGCTTCAATTCCTATCAAAGGGACTCAGTTCTCTCCACTAAATGCACAAAATAATTATCAGTTACAGCTCCATCTTCATGATTCCAGCCACAGGAGAACAGCTCTATGTAGTGAGTACACATTGAAAAATAAACAGTTTCAGAGCAGATTAAGTAGAGAAAATAACTTGAGCAAAGCAAGAGATATCCTAAACACAAAGTTCATATTTTTACATTATTTGAGTTAAATACAAAAGAAAGAACAAGTGACCAGTTTTAACGAAAGGCACTACATTATGTTAACTGCTACTAGTTTCTCTTCAATCGCAGAAATTCATAAGAATCTCACTGCCCAGACCAAGAGCAAGGCCCATTAAATGTGTTATTTAATGATAGAGATCATAATGATTTCAAAATAGCACATAATATAAAAGTCAGTACTGCATGTATTTGTTAGTTGATTAAGAGACAACATTTCAAACATCAACAAGCCTACACCTTCCCGACTTCCTGCTTTCTACTGATCCTGCATTATTTCCTTTGACATGCATCTTAAAATGTGGTGAGGTCACTGTGCTGTAAGACATGGCTGTATTTAGAAAATACAGAGCAGAGAATGGAAATAAATTTATGAAAAACATACTATTAAATATAAATAGGCCTTAAGTTTCTGTAAGGAGAGACAGCAATGTTCACTGATAGGCCCATTTTACTACAGTAGTGTCACAGGCTACCATCCAGATCAAGTAAAGAACTTCACATCTATATCCAATAACCTAATCCTGAAAATCCTTCCGCTTTTACTTCACTTGGAGACATTATCCTGTTTGTGACACTCATTTTTCCATAAAAACTAAATTTCTGAATATTCTTTTGTTAATGATTCAGGAAACTGGGAAAATTGGCTATGAACATCTATCAGCTTTGCTTCACTTGGGAAGCAGACTTGAAGACAGCTTCAGAAAATGCATACACTAATGGATACCACTGTAACAGTTTAGCTTCCAACTACTTTAGACCAGCTTGCAGGTCCTACAACAATGAACTTCCTGTTTTCACTATTCTTATGGATGATTACTTAAGATTCATGTAGATCTGAAGCATGACTCAATCATGGAAAACTGCAATAAGATCTGATGACAAGGGGAAGTGAAAGAGGAAGGAGGAATCAGTACTTCATACAATTAACTGTTCCAATACAGAGTACTACTTCTGTTTACTTCTATTAGAATATTTAAGCAGCAACATATTTCTTTAACTGACTTCATCACAACTGCTTAGAACCTCTTTGATGTCTCAAAAATATTTAGCTCTGTCCACACTGAGTAATTCCATTTTTCATGTCAGTATTCTAGTTGATGACCAGATATAGGATTTATGCTGAAAAAAATTGTATTTCCAACACTGCATGACAATGAAGTGTTACCTCACTTAATAAAGGTATTTAATTGTGGTACCTCACCTCAGTAGAGTTTTGATTTATTCTAAAATCAAATCTAATATTCTCTGAAGAGATCAATTAGTATTCCAGTAAGACAAATAGGACGTACAAAAAAATTATATTAAAAAAAATGTAGGAAAGGACAAATTATGTCATTTCTCCGTTATGCATTCTTACACAGTAATTTCCATTGTTTCCTCTAACACCCTTCCCTTGCTTTAAGTTCTTGGAACACAACAACTTCCTCTGAGTACAGATCTTGATACACTGCTTTGAATATTCTTTGCAGCTGACCATTTTCCCCAGATTTGATCCATTGACTTTGAAAAGGTTTGAACGGATAGGGCCCTATTTATGCTCAACTTTTGTAAAAACATTCATTAGCAGGTTTTGCAAGATGCATATTCATGTGAGCACAGGTTCAGTAGAACATAAACATCTCTGTACTACACTCCTAATGTGGTAAAAAAACCCTCTGTGTACACGCTTGTTCTCCATTTTTTCCTTTTTCCAGACAATTTCAAATACTGCCATTTCATGTAGGAAAGTCTTACAACCCCAACCAACTCAGTACAGAGTGCAACAAAACTCACCAGAACAACCAAACATCCTCTTCCCTGTTGAATGCTGCAAATTCATTTGAACACAAAAAAAGATGAGGATAACACCCCAAAGAACTTAAGTCTTAAGAGCACAAGGCTTTTTTTCTGAAATAATTATAACTTCTCAATATTTCATATTTGATGAAAGCAGCGTTTATCTGATGGCAGGAGTCTTGATCCTCTTGCTGGTACATCAGCAGAAATTGTACCTGCTAACTTATTTCATGGCAAATAAACCATACAGTCCACAGAAGAAAGCACACATTTCTACATGCTATTTATGTTACTGGTCTTAGCTTTCTTTTTTCCATTAATCCTTTTTCTACTGAACAAACAAAAATAAATCAAAGTAATTCCTTAAAGTCTCTTAATAAAAAAGCTGCACCTGGATGTGTCAATACAGGACTATCAGACAAACAATCATGACTGTCTCAAAGCACCACTACAAACGTCTAGGTTAACCATTAATCCTCTTCACTGTCTCTACTTTTGAAGCATAACACAACAACAGCAGAGATATTACCTTCAGAGAAAGAAAACTACTCCACTAGCTTCCTTTTCCAGAAAAAAGATCAATACAGCTTTGTCATATTTGCACATAAAGCTTTTATTTTCCATTTTCTTCCTACCCCAAGCTTTCCTACCATATGTTCTGAAGAAGGCAATCTATTTTTCAAGTCAATGTCCACAAAAAAAAACAAACAACTCAGTTCTACTAAAGTGTCAGTGATACTGCTCTCCTGTTACCTTGGATGAAAACAGGATCAAGAGGTGACAGAACAAATTTGTTAGGTTATAGGAAGGAAATGCATTCATTGAAATTGAAAAAACAAAACAAACCAACAGTGGGTATATGGGCATAGTAGCAGCCACAGTTTTTTCTGCTGACAATTATTCTGTCTGCTGGTACTTCCTAGCACACACTTTAAAAGCACTGCAATTCATCTGTAAATAACAGGTTGAATCACCTGGTAGTGTCAAACATTTCAATACTGTTTTTCCTGATCATTTCCTGGATTAGATTATGTGAACCACATTTCAGACAATCTCCATGCAACACAGATAGAAATAACAGTATTTTTAAGTGCTGTCTACAATTGTTTCCAGAGGAGAGCTAAATAAAAGCTGAAGGAGTGACTTCATTTTATGGTAACTAACACACTTAGGGAGAAGACTGCCTCCAGCAGCTTCACAGATAAATCCTAACACATTATAAGTTTAATCCTGAAGAAAAACTTGCCCTACTTTCTCTGAAAATGGTTCTGTATTTCTATTAACATTCTGTTATCAAAAAGTTCATTGAGAGATTGTGCCTTAATAAAATTGGTCAGTTGCCAGCCCAATCCCTATGTCCCAAAAAGCTAGGCTTTAAAGCATCAAAAAGACTTTGAGCTGGAGTTAATATCAAAAAAATGTATTAGTAGTAACAATACTTGAGCAAGACAAAAACTGAAAGTCTCAAGATTCAGCAGATACACATGCAATGGATTTATCTCAATGTCTCAGCAAAAGCCTCCACATAGTCCATCAGCTGTAACACCAGCCTAATACTTCAGCTAAGTGACATGTTTCAATTAAGAATTCCACTAACACTCTAACTTCTGAGGCTAAGAAAACTACCTATAATGTTGTAGTAGGCAATGGCAATGGCTATTTTTATGGCTATGGCAATTTTTAAAGTTTCTTCACACACAAAAAGACCACAAGAATGGAGATATTCAATTTTAGTAGTCTCCAACAGGGGAAAAAGAAAATAAATCAAGCTTACTGACAGATACTGCAGTTGCTGTCCTGAGACTCAAAGCAATCACTGCTGATGGAATACTTAAACAATCTGACAGGAATCAATACTTCTGACCAACACTTGAATGCACAAGACTACATATGTTTTTACTGTACGTACACTAAGAAACAACTACAGACATGTAAAGATGTGTCCATAGAAACACAGTGGACACAGATTCGCGTGGAATGTATTCATTGAAAGTAGCTTCAGTTACAGTATATTAGCAAAATCCATGCAACTTATTTATGTATCGGAAGGCTACAATGAGAAGTTCTTTACTGGGTTATTGGAAAAGCATTTCATTAATAGATTAGTTTTCCTCACTAAGTTTTGAGGCCTACCAATCACTATTAGACAAATGCATAATAAAGATGTATAATCAGAATATGTCAGTTAGACCGAAAGTTAAGTCTGCTTCATCAGTGTTAAGCCTTTTCTGCTGTAATCACGTGTGAGATTTTTATTTAACTTAATTTGCCTCAGACAAAAATGAATTCTAACTGTGAAATGTTGCCTGACCTCATGTTAGAGCAAAGCATCAGGATGGTATAAATTAAGCAATAATGATTACAGTAAGCAGACAGAAGTACGTCACTTCGTACTTCTTATTGGGAAAACGTTTATTTTCATAAGAATATTATTAAAATACTGCTAAAGAGTCTTCAACACTGTTCTTTCTTACCTCCCACTCTTTAGCAGCATCTTCAGTAGTAGATTCTTCACTACTTTCAGGTTCTTCCTTCTTTTTTACAACTATAAATCCAGGCTCTCGAAGAGATTCCCCAGTATCTTCTGCATATAGCTCTGGACTCCACTGGATAAAGAAGACATACAGGTGATCTGTCCTAGAGAAATCAAGTAAGGACACAAAAGAAAAAAAACACGGTAAATTGCTGGGCTATGCAACGATAAAATTCTATTTTTATTTTGACATGAGGTACTTTATTTTCCTAAATTTTACTAGATTACATTTGTAAAAAACTAACCATTATACTATTGGGGGTTATTGTTATTTGCTTGTGTTTAATTTATGAAATTACACTGGAAGAAAAAAGCACCAAGTTGGCAATGACTAGCTGTGTTCTCATACACAAGCACAGTCCTTCAAACACTGGAATGTTCTCTTTCCAACTGAAACAACTTTCAAAACGAATACAGAGCATCACATTTCAAAATTTAATTTAGAAGCACATGGACAATTAAGTACAAAAACAATACTAGGATTTCAAAAAATTATTTCACAGCATGTCTGTTTTCCCTGCCCCTGTGAAATAGCTCAGCACTCCCAAGTCAGGTATCCAAGTGTACAGACCATGAAAATCACTACATACATGTGGCAATAAGCCTAAAAAAAATGTGCAAACACGTAACCAGACAATAGGCTAGCTTTTAGTTTATCTGTAGTACTGCAGTAAATACTGAGCATTTAAATTACCATCTTTTAAGTTATGTGCCGCAAATGGTACTGTTTTCTAGTTTGGAGAAGCAAAAACAGAATGTCCACATTCCCATAAGTCATTTACAACCCCTAACAAGTATCTGTCTATACTGCTTAATTATTTCCTGTATGCGAACAGGAAAGGATGCACAATGAAGCAAGTAGTATCTCTTCATCATGGAATGACAACTTCAGGAGGTAGAATTTTATAGAGTAAGTCATTTATAGAATTCGCATATTCCTACATCTCTCACCAAAGAGTCAATCTACACATCAGCATGAAGAACAATACTTCCATTTCCACCCCCCCCTCCTCCCCTAATCTTTGTGAAGCAGAATGCTCCAAAAATAGCCAAAGATACAGTGCAGCAAAGTTTTACAGAACTGCAACTATCATTTGCCTGTGCGTTTGTCTAAAAGGCATAGGATGAGGATCAGTTATTCAAAGTCAGCTCTCTTTAAAACTAAGGTCTCTAGATATCAATGATAAAAGGAAAACAATGAAAAAACTAATATGGAAAGAACAAAACATTTCAGATGCAAAAGGCTTGGTAACTTTTAAGAGAAAAAGAAGCTTCAGGTATTAATTTAATTTTCCAGGTTCTTGTAGGTTTTTAAAAGATCGAAAATCAGATTTATTTCAAAAGAACTTTAAAACCAATTGTTACAGCAGTTAAAAGAAGTAAATAAGAATTATATTTATGAACTTTGTGATATTTCTTTCCTGATGAGCTTATTTTCTTTCTTATCATTAGGTGAAAGAAAATTGAGTTGATACTAATTATTTTGATCTATCCAGTGCAGCGCTCAGCAAGTTTAACTCTATTACAAAAACAACCCCACTATGTGACTTGTAAAGCCAGAGGACATTTAAGGTAATAACCAGATTAGTAAAGTGCCAAGAAGTTAGAGAGAGATCATTTATCTGATCTCCCTAGTGATGACTATAAACTGTAAGCTAAGAACTACTACTTTTGAAATATGCTGTAAGTTTTGCTTTATGCTGAAGGTAAATATTTGCACTGCTATACTAAAAAATAAAGTTGAGAGATTGTCTTTATCAGTTGATCAAGATATCATTGACATAATGAAAAAGACTGCCCTAAAATAAAGTGTAATATGAATAAGAAAAATAAAGTTGGATGTAACTGTAAGAGGCCATGTGTCCCAGACAAGAATAGCTATACCAGAACTGCAAGGACAGACATTTGTGTCAAGAAATTGTACAATCTCGGCTGAAGGGTTGCAAGATCAACGCTTAAAACCAGGTTAGTGATTTGCATGGACTCGGTTCTAACTGTTGGAAAATGATTTTTTTTTTTTAAATGGCATTTTAGTCTGTTATACATCTCCATTCAGAGAGGACTATTGCCTTTCTTGTTGCAGCCAACTTATGTATGAAATGAGTTTTACGTTTGCAATCAAATCTTTTCTCCTTTAGATTAAGGAACCCCACTTACTTCTAATTTTCCTTATTTGTTACACTTTCTAATTAGTCTTGATGCTTTCCTCTGGACTCTCTCCAATTGATCCATATCTGTCCTCAACTGCAGTGCCCCAACTGGACATTCTATGCCATTCAGCTCAAAAGAAAAGATGGAAAAGTGACTTGATCATTCTGTGTAGGTACTTATACAAGACTATATCTGACAGATTTTTTTTTTGTTTGGGTTATTTTTTAGTTCTTAAGCTCCTTGTTTAAAAGTAATTCCAATATTTTAGGGGGTGAGGGAACCACACATTTTCACATTGAAAATAAGTCAGTTTACTACCAAAAATAATTCAAGACACTCAACACTATAAGTGAAGGAACACAGCCATTTCATTTAAATTTTTTTCTAGTAGATGTGTTTAAGTTGCTTCTTGGGGGGGAGGAAGGGAACAAAACAGAAACACCACTGTGCTGCACTTTGTGTAAGAGAACTAGATGGGATACTTCTGTTTTTAACTCAGATCTTAAGACAACTATTTTTTCCAAGCAATATGAAGCACAGACAATGACAAACATTCACTGCAAAACTTGCTTCCTGCATGAGATCCCACTTAATTCAATCTTTCTTTCATTATTTGTTATAGGGAGTATTGACCCCAACCTGCAACTATGCAAAGCTTTGATATGGTAATGAGGTATTCAGTACACACCAATAATCAGTATTACAGAATCATAAAATATCCTGGGCTGGGACTTTTGTGTTTCTTCATGGACAGTCAGTAAAGACTTTTGAATGGAGCAGGGGGAGGAGTGACATGGAAGACCTAGAAGTCCACCTCCTTCTTACCTTTCTTGAGGAACAGCAAACCAGTATTCATGTTTTTTATCCCTCTGAGCATACTGCTGCATTGATGCACTTGCTTGTGAGACAAATGTTTTTCTCATAGGTTTTCCAACCTTGAGACACAAAAACTTGTGAGATCGATGTCTTCGTTTTTCTTTCGTAAGGGAAGAACCTATTAGTAAAGAAAAATTAAGATATCTACAACATACAATATTGCTTAACAGAATGACTGGCTAATTTCCTATTAGGAAATAAGTAGGTGGAATGAGTAAACATACGTAATAAGAGATGAGGTAATATAAGCACAGGTAAATACTGCAATCTTTTTTGTTGTTAAGATCTATCATTAGCAGAATTAACTTCATAGCACAGCATATTTGGACATTAGAAATAATTCTGCTTTTGACCCCAGTTCACATTAAGTTAATAATTCAACCATGCTTGAAAATATTTGAGAAGATACTCTCAACACATATCCCTCAGCACCGATTCAGAAATACCTCACACTTGAAGACATGCCAAACTCATGCCAAAGATGACAATGTTAAATAAGTACATATGCCAGACATGAGCTCACTAATGGCTTCTCCTGCAAGGAAGAGAAATTCTAGCAATGCTGTTAGACAACAAAGATGAATTTATTGTTAGCCATTTCAAATGTTTCAGATGTATGACCACCACTTCATGATAAAGCATACCAGAATCCCATACTGCAAATTCTTTCTGCTATTGCTATGATGTTTGTTCAATTAAATATATAATTAATCTCAAGGTTGGGATTGTCAAGTCAGCACAGACTTAAGGAAAAAACCGTCTCAAAATTATTTATTTGAAACATTAATCACCCAAATCCTATGACATATGTTTCATCCACAAGAAAAACCTTTTTAAAGCAGGGAAGGAAAAAAATTGAAGTTTTCAGAGTTCTGATAATCAGCTATAAGCACAATGATGTAGCATAACACTGGTGTTACATGTGCATACGTGTTTCAGCTTTCTAAGATTCACCTGCTATTTACAGTTGCAGTTCACCTTCAACGACCATGCAGAATACTCACACAATAAGTACTGCAAATACAACCTTTTGATCTATAAACATCTCAACAGTATGCCTTCTTAGTCTGATTTTCACCATAAAGTTTATAATATTGCACTGTTACATAATGGGTACTTAATTTTCAGTAATATTTTAGAATTATTTCTGCACATAAACTGAAAGAATTGTATGATTTAAATACACACAAAACCCAGCTGTTCCATTGAATTTGAGCGTGAACTCTGTCACTGTGTGAGGAACTCTGACCATTATCATTTCTTTAAGGCACCACCTACAACTAGTTTCTAGTGGTTGAAAACAAAAAACAAGAATGAGTTCCAAGTTATAAAATATTCAGAGGTCTTTTTAGCTATTACAAACTATTACTTATTATGTATCACTTGTTCAGCATTCAGAACAACTAACAGATAATTCCTAACTCAAAAAACATCTAACTTTAGCAAACAACAAATGACAGTTTGCAAACCCTAGACGCTCAAAAATCTCACAGAAGAGCAGAAATTTTAAGTCCTTGCTACGCTCAGTAAACAAGACGACTGCCTAGGTGACAGTGATAAAAACCTAATTATAGGACTAGTTCAGAGTTTGAAATCAATAGGTTGGACATACTTATAGTGTCATTTTTTTAATGAGATATAATCTATTGTTAACAGAGCTGTCTAAAATTTAGTGTTTGCTGACTTAAGAGTTCAGAAACAGATCCATCCATTTACTCTGATTTTTATCTAAAATTGCTTGTAGATGAAGCTAGTAGAAATTGCATGAAATTACTATCTAGACAATGAAATATTAATTAATGAATGGAAATGAAACAGTCAATTTGATAAGTGCTAATAAGAAATACACAGTTTCAACTGATGCCATTGGCACAAACATCCAAAAGGCCAACTTCTATACCTCTGCTTCTGAGACACTTTTTTCCTCTGCAAACACTGTGACTGCAAAGTTGATCCTGCATGAAAAGTTTACAGTATCACCAAATGAGAAACTTCAGGAGAAAGGAGAAAAAAGCCATGACTGAGTATTCAATATTGCTGAAACAAACGTAATACTCAGTTGTAAGAAAAGCAGCAACAGTGGCAGAGTATATTTGTGTTCACTGTTCTTTTTTTGTTTGCTTGTTGTTTTTTTTTTCAGTCATAACCAGCAACTAGTTAGCTGACGTTTGCTAGACAGCTTCCTTAATTGCTTAAGATATGAAATCAAACCTATCGCATAATGATGCTACTGTTAATCTGCTCCAAATTCTAAATTCAGTTAGTTTCTTAACTGGTGGAGAAAAATAGAAAAGTCTGAATCACTCAATACAACCTCAGACTTCAGTTATGAAAGAAAACAATTTGACCTCCATATTCACTTCAACCACACTTCTAGCGTGTGACATAAAAATTATGTTTTCTTTAGAGCCCCTAAAATATTGAAGAATTAAAATGATTAGTTTTGTTAACAGAGTATCAGAAAGTAACAAAGAAATTTGTAAAAATTGATAACACATGAAGAATCACCTCTGAACTATTACTTTTCAAAATAAATACGAATGAAATCTCTTAAGCTTTAAGCTAACTTGATTAACAATTCTAGGGATTAATCTTTACAGAAGACTAAGGACACTCCTGTAAATCTAATGATCCTACAGTTTCATAGCATTACTTTTGCCACCTTGCTCCTATTTGCTTTTGTTTTTCCTGTATTCAGCCTTGATCTGATCAGCATGCATACAAATTAGTGAATCTTCTAAAACCAATTTAAGCCTCTGCACTACTTTAAGTCTCCAGCATTTGCTGCTCAAAACATAACTTAACAATGAACACAAGACCTAAGTGAGTTTAAAGTCATTCCTTGAAATTCGCTCATACAGATACATCAAGTCCAAAATTTAAGCAACAGTTAGGTGACTACTAATGAACATTTTTGATTGAGCTCCATAGTGACCTAATCATCATGGATCTAATTGCAAGCATTTGTTGAAATTTTCCCTACACAGATGATACTAATGTAAAAAACAACCACCTTGCTAAGGAAAAGGGTCAGTAAAGGTACCCACATTTTTAGTTTCCAAACAATATCTTTCCATTGCTTTATGTAAGAATGGACTAGATATATTTGCACACTGGTGAAAAATAAGCAATATATGGGGATGTGTTCCCATATAAAAGAGTAAAGTAATGCCAATCCTCAAGAGCACATATGAAGGCTAACACCATATTCATAAATACTGGCTCACCTTCTGATTGCCAATCTCCTGAAGTCACAGTTTTCTGACTAATTTCTTTTTGTGAATCCTGCTGCATATTTTCTCTTTGTTGTTTGGTTTGTTGCATAGTATGGGACTTCCAGAGTTTGCGAAGTTCCTCAACTTCTGCCTCAGAGTCTTGAGCTTGCTCTGTGTTTCCCTTCCTAGTTGGCTCTAACTTTTGAGAGTCTGTGGTATCTTCACAATGTGGACATTCCTCTCTCATCTTAGTCTCTAATGCTGACTCTTTTCCTAGCATGGAGTCTTGACCCTTGCCTACTGGTGTTTCTTTGTCACATTCTTCACTAACACGCGATCCTTGCAAAGACTGCTGAAAGGTGTTCTCCATGCCTTCACTAGATTCTTGTCCACCCTTTACAGACATCTCTGCACCTTCTGAACCTACATCGCGGGTATCCAACTGTTTAACATTCACAACCATTTCAACACTGGATTTTAAGTCACAGCCAGCTTCTTTCGAGTCCAAAATGGTTGTTAGACATTCTGCACTAGTTTGGTTTACTGTTTGGACAGATTCTGATGACGCTCCCGAAGATTTGTCTTGTCGAAGCTCATCTGAAGAAACAAGTTCCTCACGTATTGGAGAGAGTTCTGATTCTGTGAACACATCTTCTGAAAGAGACTCCTCTGTACTCCTTGGAGCAGTGCTTGCGCTGTCATTGCCTGTATCCCGAATTCTGGAATTCGTTTCTTCTGTATTGCTCTTTGCAGCTTTCTTGGAATGGCAAAGTTCCCTCACAGACAGCTGTTCTACATCACTGTTGAGCAAACAAGGACATTACAATAGCAGGTGCCTTTTACGTCAAGCTTTTTTCCTTTAGCAAATTTTACTAAATTTTTATCATGGCTTTATGTTTTTTGGTTTTCAGTATTCCACATCAAACGTTTCTGACGTGCCAGGCCATTGAATCCACACAGCCCAATAAACTCTTACACTCTTAAACCATGACAATTTTATATATTAAAAAATATATATTTCAGCCTAAAAAAAATTAATCAATCCCATGCTCTTCACCCCTTAAGCAAGTAAGAAGCTAGTGTAAGTATGCTTGCATAATTTTAATAGTAATCTTATGGCAGACCTTTTGACAGTATGACATAGATGCAACTTCTAAATTTCACATTACTTTTGCAAAGAGAAGATCTTTTGGAACCAGAGAATGTGTGTAAGATTCTGAAAGTGTAAAACAAAAGAAATGGACGGTGGCAGAAGGGGTTGGCAAACCCCACACAACCCTTATCTCCTCCTTATATCCTCCGCAATCTTTAAAGATTTAGCTATCAAAAAAATGTATCTCTGAAAATCTCTTCCACTTCGCATCAACTTCATACCCAGCTCCCTGGTTAGACAATGCCAGAAGTCATTTGGTCTAACCTTGCCTCAGCTAGTCAACACAGAAGAGTAAGAACTATCATGGTATGTTTTATCAAGACATCTTACCATTCTGCCTCTAGAAAATAAACAGCGATTAGTATGCTCCCCAATCACAGAATGGCCATAGAATGGTTGAAAAGAACCACAGTGATCACAGAGTTTCAACCCCCTGCTATGTGCAGGGTTGTCAACGACCAGCCCAGGCTGCCCAGAGCCACATCCAGCCTGGCCTTGAATGCCTCCAGGGATGGGGCATCCACAGCCTCCTTGGGAAACCTGCTCCAACAGTGCGTCACCACCCTCTGTGTGAAGAACTTCCTCCTAATATCTAACCTAAACCTCCCTATCTCAGTTTAAGACCATTTCCCCTTGTCCTATCACTATACACCCTCATAAACAGCCATTCCCTCTCCTGTTTATACACTCCCTTCAAGTACTGGAAGGCCACAATGAGGTCACCCTGGAGCCTTCTCTTCTCTAGCATCAGTTATCTATCTCAGATCACCACTGTTAAGCAAAATAAATCCTGAACTAGTTGCTGCAACTCAACATTCTGAATAAGGAACATCAGGTGTGGATAAGGAGAAAGACAAAAGCACATGTATAAGAATTTCCCATGAGGGAAATTATCCTATTCAAAACTGCCTTCAGAAGTAAGTCAACTAGAAATCTACAGGTTTTAGAAAATGAACTACTAGGCTGTGAACTTGCTCAACTTTATCTACACCACTTCAGAATTCATCAAAAAAAGCTGTCAAAGTTTTAGCAGTACACAACCTCCATAAATAATTTGTCATCTTTAAGCATACTTTTGACTTGAGTTCTAAAATTCAGATCCCTTGCTATGAAGCACATAAGATGTCCCGTTAGTCTCAAACACTTAAGAAGCTCATACTTGAATCTCCCATCCTGAAAAATGATAGTTCCACTTCACATCTCAACAGAACTTTTAATTCTAGTTACTGATTTCACTGAGACGTTAAGATACAGTCTGTTCACAGAACATCCATGTTCCCTTACTCAGTGTTCAATGTGAGGTTGATGTTAGGACTATGCTAGCTCAAATATTGACATTAAAGGTCTTGTCAGAATTAACTATAGCCATAAATCAGAAATTTGAATTTGATTTCCCCAAAACTTTACAGATATGCCTCAGATTTTCATGAATTTAAGGTACAGAAGAGCTGGAAGTAAAAAAATGCTAAATTAGCTTCCTATTTAATAGCTTATAAAGCTGACAGTATGATAAGCATATGAGACTGCAAATGAAACGTGACTTAACAAGCATTTTTTCTTCATTTCACATGCATTTACATTGGAGGCGAAACAAAACAAAACAGTACTATAGAAGTCAAAAATCTACAGTGTATATAAGGTAAAGTCACGAGTCAAATTTAAGTCATTAAGAAACCAAATATGCTGGGAAAAAAATACTTGTTTAGCAATTGCAATCTTTTATCCAAATAGCTAGATTAAAAAAGTCATTTGTATCTTAACTTCATTACCTGCACTATACATTAATGAAACTGGACACTAAGATAAACCATTTTTAAGTGCTATCTGGAAAATAAAACTCCCAGAAATCATCAAACAAGGCCATGTTGAAACACCAGCCTGTTCACATGTCTCTGCTGAGGCCATGCTTTGGTAAAAAACCAAAGTTATTTCTTCTAGATGTCAGAGCACTTAAGATCATCAAGAAATGTGCTTAACCTGCTACCTAGAAGAACTCCATTTGAAAAGTCATTTTTCAAAACTGAGTAGCTTTATACCTTATATCTCAGTACCTTTAAACCTCAGTATAGTTAAGCTACCATCCCTGTATTGAAGATGGTTGCATTTTTAATAGTTATGTCAAGCAAATAGCTTTATTCTCTCATGCATGTATATATACAGTTGTTTGTATGCTTGCCTGTAGTTAAATGATTAAATAGCCTGCACAGTTGTGCTTTATAGGCATGTAAATGTGGCATGATTTTTTTATTTAACTTTTTTTTTTACAAGTGTTTTAATATTATGATTTATACTATTTCTGAGGAAAATATAAATACTAGGTATATAAAAAAACTAGGTAGAAAAAGAATACAGATTTTTTATACTGCTGCTCAAAGAGAGCTTTGAATGCCTACAAACACCTGCAATGAAGGCTCACCAATCAAAATTCATCTAGTTCACTTCAAGAAATTCTAGATCACAAAGGTGAACATACAGTTTTTTCCTCTAGCCAAAAAGGGAAAAAATATGCCATAAAAACACCAGACTTAGAAAACTGATCTTCCAGTTACTTGAGTGAGAAGATGCAGAACGCTACTTGGAAAAGTAGAAAGTGCTACACAAAGACTTATACCTAAAGCTGATTAGGTTGAGCTTTTCTACTCTTTGCATCAGTTTTAAAATTATTAAATTAAATTGGAAATGGTAGAAGTGCTGTGGTACCTCTGTCATTGTTCACACCATCAGAAGAAGTTAAAAGCCACCTACGTAGGTTGCTCCAAAAGTAATGCCTCCTATTTCCATGGAAGCTACAGATACAAAGAACACAACAGCACTATTTGATAGAGAAAACTTTTAGCTACATAACTATCCTTCAATGCAATCACCATTACTAGCTATGCATTTTCACCCGCAGTAAGTAAGCAGCCTAAATACCACACTTGCAAAATTCAACACCAGCAGGTGATCCACTGTTGAAGCACATCACGCACCTCAGAGTACTCACATCCACTCCCTGGTTTACATAAATGCTCAGAAAGCATTACTGAATGTCAATGAGTGCAATTTTTTTCCACATGGAGGAATTCAATGCCAAACTTTTATTCAATTCGCATTTCCACCATTGACAAAACTGCCCTTCTGCCATCTGTCACACAGCAACAGCATGCAGTGGGATATTCGAGGGAAGATTAAACCTCCACTACCATTCCACCAACATCTACTTCTGACATTGCTGTGTAACATAATAAAATAGAAGGCATTTCTTTCAGAGCAGTCCTGACAGTATAGTGAGTGTGAGAACTAAGGACAAATCAAAATTTCTCCAAAGGTCTCTCCAAGCCAATTTTCAGTGTCCAAAAGAAAACATGTTTGTGTGCTAGCTTTGTATGGTCAGCCATAAGGATACAGTCCATTTTACTCAAAGCTCATTTATTATACTATTCTATCTTACATGCTTAAAGAATCCTTAATTTTGCTGTCCATAATTTCCTTATACAAAGCAGCTGACATCACTTCTTCCATGGGACACATGATGCCATACTCTTCACAGCCGTTCTCTTGGACAAGAGGGTCCATTTTATGAGGATCAAACATTATATTATTTGGCGTCACTAGCAGCACACCATTGACTGTACCCTAAAACGAGAAGGAAAACAAGTGGTAAATTTTATCCTTCATATTTCAGCTTATTCTCTTTTTTTCCCAGAAGCACTTTTTTTATTTTTTTTTAAAAAGCACTTCCTATTTTTATTTAAAGTTTATAAAGTGTCATTACAATTGTAATTTCCAGATAATTGCATTATCTAGAAATAGTCATTTCTCCAGGTATACAGACTAATGACTTTTGAAAAAAAGTCAACAAAATTTTGCTCTTATTTGTTCCTAAGAACTCTTCTGTTGAAATTGTCTGCAACTTAATGAATATGCTAGGCAGCTCATCCAAGATAAGTACACATTTCTTAGAAAGCTACAGGGCTTTTTGCTTTTTTTTTTTCCAGCTTAAGCTTCAAGCATTTTTCACCCCTAAAAAAATTTAAATCTTAACTTCTTAACTTTTTTTTTTAATATATTGAACAAAGTCTCACAAGCAGGCATTTCTGTTTTCTCAAAGGTGACAGCAGTATCTGATACAACTCAGTTCAACTTAACTGATCTGTAGATTGCTTAGACAAATGGATTTAATATTTTCAAATTTAGTTCCATTCTACAAAGTAGTTTTTTTGTTGTTGCTGTTGCTTGCAAGATGCAAAAGATGCACAAAGATGCAGTTTTGGATGAATTTATCACAAGTTATATTAAAGCCTACTTATATTCATGTCCTGAATTATCTTACAGTTCATACTCATACTGTGAGAAGTACATTCTTCATAGAATGTAGACATGAAGCTAATTTACACAACAGCTGAACTCCCCATACAAGTTAGAAATACCCACAACCACTAACACCACAGTTGCTCACTAAGTTCATTAAGCCATTAGAATAGCGAAGTTTTATCTTTAACTGTGAACCAAAGGAAATGAAACCATTAACAGGATAATAACAATTCTTTAAATAACTTGGATCCTAAGAACTTCACAAATTCAGATTTTTTTTTGCATGAGAATCACAGGAGGCTTGCTTCAGATACAACTGAGAATTATATAAGAATCAAGAATTAAGTAAATATCTTGTTCACAGATAAATCATTCACAGTGACCACAAACAGCGCACAGTAGATTGAGAGATGACTGCTGGTTTGCAGTTTTGTTTTAAGAACACGTCAGCACAGCTTAAGTTAGAACTACATTTATTTCTATTCACATTAACTGATTTCCAGTACTGAGATGGCTGATAACCTTCCTCGCAGAAAAACTAAGATGTCATATAGTAAGCAGAAAATTATAGACCACTAAAAGGGTGAGCCAAAAGAAGTATTAAATCCAACAACACTGACCAATGATATCATTTAAGGAAAAAAAAAAAAGAGACAGACTCAAAAGCAGCTCAGGCATCTACACAGAAGTCTTTTGAAATATCATTCAGTGCCTGGTCAGGTTTTACATGTGTGACTTTGTTCAAGCACAAAGCATATGCTAAGGACTGAGAAGTCAGCAGAACATACCCGCACAATTTCAAGATTTTAAGACACTGAAGTTATCACTAGTATTTCTTCCCAAGCTTTCCAAACACAGTATATTCTAGAAATATAATTTCAAGGCGCTCCCAAAAGGGTAACTCTCAACTAAAAGTTTTAACTTGTTATATTCACCATGACCTGAAGAAAAAATGTTACCATGACTGAAAAAAAATACTGAGTTTACTCAGAAGAACAACTGCTTTTTTTAAACAAATATGGCCTCCATAAACTATGCAAACAAAGCAAAAAGCAACATCGCTTCCAATTCATCTGTGGTATTTAATGAAATACAAAATCTTTTTTTAAAACAATCTTGGAATAATCTCTTAAAATTATGTCTGATTTACATCTGTGCTATCACATGACCTGTTTTTGATGTATTGACAATCCCAGTGTTTTGAAACACTATGGAGACCTTTCATTTGAAACTTTCATTTGAACAGACCAAAGCAGAAGGAAACTACTGGACACAGATTTTTGAACAGGTATTAAATGCTATTTTTAGAGCTGTTACTGTTTCAGAGGAATACCTTTGTTTGTACCATTTAAGTATTTGAAAGCCTGAACACAGAATTAGTTTCACTGACAGTTCTAAAAGCAGTTTGCAGAAAGACCAAGTAAACTAGAAGTCTCCACTAAAGCTAAACATAGAAATCAGCATATCGTGACAGATGAACAACTGGTGTAGTGTTGTTTTGTTTTTTTAATATGCGGTGTATTTCTAATTTAATAAATAACAAACAGATTATGACAAAGGTCTTTCCTCACCCTTAGTAAAAGCAAAGGGTTACCCATTCAAGATTAACTCCATGATCTGATCAAGATAATGTAAGTATTTCTTAACAGCAACTTCAGCCAAGAGGATGAGAGAATCCAAAAACCTAAGCAAGCAAGAACTATCAGCATTAAGGGTAAAAACTACGATTTTCACTGTCCACGTGCAGATGTTCAAAGTGTGTGCAAAAAAACAGACTGTATGACTGCACTAGCTTAATGTTAACATCAGTTTCTAAAGACCTATATTAGTAAGAGGAATCAATAACTGAATTCAAGGGAAGACTCTTCATTCCTTTAAGAGTTTGTCTTTGCTTATTCTCTTTATTTTGAAAACCAGTGTGTCTTAATACAGAGCGTCACATGCTTTGATACTTTGTACAGTAAACGAAAATGAAGAGAGAATGTTCTTCTAACAAGGAGTCAAGTCTCACAGTCAACAAATCACCAGCTTCAACAAATTCCCTGATTTTATTAAAGAAAGAAAGAAATTCAATGCTTTATCTGTGCTCTCAGCAGCAAATTAAAGGAGTGTTTCAGCTGACAGTCTTGGTCAAAATTAAATATTTTGTTGCAAAACTAGTAAGAGTGAATTTTAAATTGATCATCTGAACATTAGATACAAAATGATGGGTATGGAACTGATACTCATGTCTTCTCCTAATTTTGTTTAACTTGCTGTCAACTTTGTTTCAGCAGTTAAGAAAACTTCTCACCCTCTCCAACTACTACCAGCATGGTTTGTTCACATCTTAAAAATACAAAAAACATCCAGAATTTAAAAATGCATATATACACTATCTCTGGGACTAACCTGAACATGCCTAAACACCACAAGGTTTCTTCATACCAATCAGACACAGAGGAACAGTAGATGCCTTGTTTTCCTAATGCAGTTATACTTATTTACATGCAGAAGACAAGTTCAGAAGACCTTCTAAGAGGAAGCTTCCTAGCACACTCAGAGCTAGGACACCAGGCAATTGTCCTTAGCACATATGGAACATTCCAAAGCCTGCCTATGAACCAAACACACAGGTAGCAGACGAAAAACTCTTGACGGTCTTAGAAGAAATCAACAAGACCAAGGGGTATAGACTAGATACTATTATATTGCTTAGAGTATAATTAATCTGAAAGTCTACTGCAATTTAAGTGTCATGCCAGTCAAGAAAAAAATTGAGTAAGATGCCATGCAAACACTCAAAATGATTGAAAACAGTTGGCAGTTTGTACAGGAATCTTGAAAACACTGGATATTTTAATATCTGCTTAACAGGAGATGACATTTCATTGTTACCTGTTTTAAAGACAACAGGAGGCACACCAGTTCAACATTTCTGGCTCACAAAGTTACTTGATACAGTCCACAGTTACTACATGAACCAATCAACATGTGCTTCTCTAGAAAATAATAGCGCCCCAATTTTATGGGCTGGAAATACAATAATTGATAAAACATCACTTTTTTCTTTTTTTTAACCAACCATCAGTGAATGCTAACCCAGGTACCAAGGTCAAGTTTACTTGACTCCCAGATAAACAACATTTTGTTTGGTTCCAAATTTTAAACTTTTGTTTCCCCCTTCAAACATGTCAGTATTATTATTTTAGCAATTTCTATGACTATAAGGGAAGTAATTTGTCTTTCCTCCCTTCAGGTTCATTTGTACAAGAAAAGCTTCCTTGAAATCAGGTCTGATTCAGTCTGAAATCCGTCTGGAAATGACTTCTCCAGTTATTCACACATTTATGCCTATAACAAATGTTACACCTACTCTGTTAAGTGCCCAGAAATGGATAACAACACTGATGCTAGGATAAAGCCAACAGCCTATTGCTCTTTACTGTCTTCATTCTGACAATTTAAATTCCTCAGTGTTTTTGAGATACTAAAGGAGGGCTGATAACCTCACGATTGTTCTTCATATAATCTTCTTAGTTCCTTGCTTTTGGAAGCAAGGAAGTGCCCTCTGGCTGAGCTGCTGAAAGTATTTTCAGCACTGATACATTCTTCAGACTGAAAAATAGCACAGAGGCTCACTTACACAGAAAATTCTTTATGCTCTCCCCTCCCCATAACAACAAAATGAGATGGCAAACCAGCTTCTCCTTTGTGGTCATACACATGTCATACAGACCCCTTAAAGGGCAACTAAACATTTACCAAACTTCTTAAGAACAGCTCTTTGGCAGTATTTTACTTAAATAAGACTTTACAGTATCTTTATTTATACCAGTGGCATAGCTGAAACAGCACATTAGAGCAAGAACATAAGCAAAAAGACTGGAAGTGATTGACATGCTAAGCTCCTACAGAACTCCTCTATACTGCCATAACTTATCTCCTAGCTTCCTGTCCTGCAGGTAAAAAAAGAAGTGAAGAAAGGCTATTTCAAAGGCTGATTCAATTGTCAATAGAGACCAAGGAAACTTTTTTTTTAAAAGGACATCCTCCACCAAGCAATCAGTAGCTTGCTTTCTTTGATCATATTCTAAATTATTCATTGAAGAAAACGGTATCAAACTGAACTGAAGTAAAATAGAGTCTGCACGTAACTATTATGCATTTCAACATGACAGTGACATGAAATCTGGTATCTGAACAAGATTCAAGAATACCACTTGTAGAATTGAAGTTTCTTAGATGAAGCAAAGATTCTTAAGATATGACATAATTCATGTTCTAGTGAAGTTTAATTGTCTCTAGAGGAGCTGAGCCATTTCATTACTGAAAATCACCTGCACACACAAGGTTGTTAAAAACAGTACTTCTTAGTCTTAAAGACGGCCTAGAAAATACAATCCAGGTAAAAAAAAGTCTGTATTAAAGTGAATTAAACTGCACCTGTACATAAATATTCAATTCTGAATTATTCCCATTAAATTTTCTTAGGCCCCCAGAAAGAGGGGATTTAAAATTCTATACAACATCTGAGACACAGGTTCTGAACAGCCATGGTAAGGGAGGATTGGAGATACTTAATTGCATTGGGTTGAGCCCAAAAATTAAGTAAAGCACACTTATGAAGGTACAAGAGAATTTCTTTTACACAATTTTGACTAGATGAAAGAAATTTTAACCTCAGTGTCAGTCTTGTGGAAGAAGCAAGCAGAGCAATCACCATAATGGGCGTGCCCATCTACATCAAACAGTAAGCTGAAGTGCAACCCTGCAGCACACCAGTTACTCCACAGATTCATTGTCTGACTATGATGTGGCATATTCATACCACCTAATTTCTACTTGTGTCCAATACCCGTTATTTAACAGTGGCCATAACTATTTCTCAACTGTTAGAACACACCAAGGAATTCTTGTGTCCATGTCCAGAGTCACAGGTGTGACTAATTACACTAGACAGAACAGTTCTTCAAAGAAAAATAAGCTTTTTCTTAACATGAACTCTCTCATATATGTGAAATAAACAATGAGCCTTTCACTAGATTTTAGTTTAAGTACATCAGTCTGACTGATGACAAAACCTCACATCTTTGTTCTATGAAATATTAACAATGAGAGTCAAAATCATTTAGAGAAGGCAGCAGAGGATTAATTTTGAGTTTTCTCCAGAAAACCATTTCTAGATTTGTCATCCTGCATAGTCAGGAAATACATGGAGGAGAGGGGACAAGACACCTGACAGCTCTTCCAGCTGTGTGACAAATGCTAAGTTGCATGTAGAGTTTCTGAAATCTACAACTCAAACTTCCAACAGCTTAGTGCTCATTCCCCACTCTCCAATCCACATGGACTAAAGAAGTCACCTAGGGGAACAATGCAGAGGAAAGCTAACCAACCATAGAACAAAAAAAGTAGAATAAAGCTTATCCAGTGCTTGTTTCTAGTACAGGGTTTTTGCGAGAACACGTACTCTCAAAAGGCTTCACATCTAGACATGAAAACACTTTCCATCAGCAAAAATAAAATGAAGCTTTAGGAGCTTCTCCTTAGATCTGTTTAGTTTTAGCATTACTCATTTGCAAATCTATTTCTAAGAAAGAAGTAGGTAGGTATATTTGTAGAATCAACCTTCATGGGAATGAGAAAGTAATACAAGTAGAAATACAAGCATTAACTCAGCTTGAGTGAAAGCATGTTTCCCCTCAGGATTAAAATGGCTAGTAAGTCTTTTTTTATTTTAACTGAGGAGTGAGAAAGCAATACCTTTCTTCCCCACCCTCAAAAGCATTCCAAGGCCTTCTGATTGTTGACAGTCTCAGTTCCTAGAAGCTTGCACCTATGAATTGTGTGGTAAATGACAATAACTTTAAAGAGATTTCTGTAAGGACAAAGCACTAACACTAATTTAAAAAAATACATATTCTGTTTTCAGAAAACAGAAATGAAGCTATCTAACCACATTTTCTGACAGTTGAAGGCATAATATTCTCCATCATGAAGAAAAGGTATTACTTGAAAGAGGTACTAGCACAGGGAACAAATAGCTTTCCTATCCCTCAGCACAAAAGATATTCAACAGTATGACTACAGGAAGTTTGTCAGGTCAACTACATCATAACTGCATTTAAGAAATAAGTGGTCTGGGAATACAAAGAAAACAGTAAGAAAAATGTACATATACATAAGCTGATCTATCAAAGACAGTCTTACCCTATGTTTATACTTCAAGAGTATTTTTTTTCTAACATTCCATACAGTAAGTGTAAAACATGAATGTTAAGTACCTTGCCATTGGTGATGTACTTGCAGTTAATTTTTAGGAACTTTTCTGTAAACGCTTCCTCCTCTTCAGAGGTAGATGATACCACTCTTGCAGTCCGAACACATGGATGTGCTGGTGAAACAGCCGATTCTTTTCGTTGGACTCCATCTGGATCCTAAAAAGGAACACAAAAGGAGAACTTTGCAGCCTGCCTTTTCATTACTATGGGTCCTTTTGTTCCATTTATTGTTCTTCTTTGACATTAATATAAAGGTAAAAATAGAAATCCAAAACCACTGTAGTTCATAGCAATACTTTCAGAGTATTAATAAAGTATAGCTTAACTAGCCCATGGGAAGAAATGCCAGTACGCAGTAGTATTCAGAATCAACCTAGGAACAAATAAAATATGAACTCATGTAAGGAGATCACTTGATACACCTTCACATGCAAAACCATGAATGACAGGTAATTAGCAGAAAGTATTATTTTCCAGTTTTAACAAACAAAAGCCCTTTTAAGTATCTTCTAGTATCCCTCATCCATTTCATGTTTGAAGGTCTCTCAAGGTCAGCTATTAGAAACTCTGGTTGACATTAAACTTAAGTCAACACTAGATCAAGTTGCTTATGACTTTTCCAGTTGAGTTCAAGTCCTTGAGGTTGGAGATTTCACTGCCTTTCCTAGACACCTGTTCTAAAACTTAACCAATCTCACTGCAAAAAAACATTTTCCTATTATTTAACCAGAACCTCCTGCGCAACATTCTATACATGTTGCTGCCCATCCTTTCACTATGAACCTCTAAAGATACCAGGTTGTTTTCATTCCTGTAGCCTCTCTATATTTGGTAATATAGCACAGTAATCAGATTACCCATCAGCATTTTCTTCCCCATGCTTAAACAAATAAAAAAGTCATCAGCTTCTGCAGTCCATTCTTAAGCATGGTATTACACCATGAAATGCATGACCTGACAACCCCACACTGGGTTCTCTCCAGCATATTAATCTTTGTCTTGTACTGAAAGTGAAAGAAGTGAACACAGCACTGCAACAGCAGCTTCAGAAGCTCCTCTAAGAGGAAATAATCCTTTTCCTAAACTATTCGGCATTACTCTCATCTTTTACCTGGAATGTGATTAGCCTTCATTGCTACAAGAGGACACTGTTGAATGCCTTCGCTACCAGGACACTAGGTCCCACCTCTCCTGCTCTGGAATAGTGTCAAGGGCCAGTCACTAGCAGAGTTCTGCAAGGCTCCATTTTAGGGCCAGTTTTCTTTAGCGCTTTCATCAATGACTTGGATACAGGACTCAGATATACTAAGTAACTTTGTATACATCACTACACTGGGAGAAGCTGTTGATTCCTCAGACAGTAGAGAGGGTCTGCAGGAGAGATCTTGACAAACTAGAACACTGGGTAATCACCAACTGTATGACTTTTAAAAATGGCATGTGCTGTATTCTGCACCTTGGACTGGGCAACCTTGAATAAATGTACTGGAGGACGATAGGCTGGAGAACAGATCTGCAAAAAGGGATCTGGGGGGCTCTGATTGATGGCAAGTTGACTAGTAAGAGAATCCAATAAGCTTTTTAATTTCTGCATCAGATTGCCAAGTGAAACCCTTCAGAAGAAAACCAGAAAAACAAAACAATCAACAAAACAATAACAGCATAAGAAAGACTTAGCCTAAGCCAAGTTAGTATACTAAGACTGATGTTAAGCTTACTGAAATACATACCAAAGTCTTAGCTTAAATGCAGCTTTGTAAGAAAAAACAGGGTTTGCTGGTCTGTATTCATTCATACAATACTGCAAAACTATTGTTTGATGAACTAGAAACTGAAGCAGAAAGCTCAATACTACTGTAGCCGACTTCTGAACTTCTGCTTTGGAAAATACAGTTGTCTCATTCAATTTCTAGTAATCCATGAGGACAGTAAATGAAGATTTCATTACATTACATAGACAGAATTGCATATCATTTTTAAGTTTAATCATTTCTCAAGTTTACTTGCAATTTTTGAGTCAGAACTAGGGAAGAGTCAATAATTAGACATTGCTACAGAGCATAAAAGGATGTATGCTAACATTGCTCTCCCTGGGACAGTAATCATCAGAAGTGAAAAAGCATGGAAAACAAGTGCTATCAGAGAACCAAACCCTCCAGCCTTATCTTCAAATTGAAAGCAACCATCACTTACACTGCTGATAAAAAAGTCACCAACAAAAAAAGCCACACATATAATCCACACTGAAAAGTACAAGTGATTTCTGTGCTTCTTTGCTTGTTTGACACAAGTCATCTAGACACTCTTTCACTTCCCTTAAAGAGGTTTTGAGAAACATTAGAAACAGTGCTGTTCATAAACAATTATTACCATATCATCTGATTTTTCCTGAAGCATTTAAAGGGATGTTTGTCTGATATGTAAGGATACAATACAAGGGTTCTGTAACTGAAGAATATATCAAGTGAAAGTGAATTCTCAAGATGTTGCCAATGTTCAACTGCCCACACTAGGCAAAATAACCCACTGCCTAGAAGGATTTAAGCTTCAAAAGTTTATTTAACCCATTTTGTTTTTATGATTTCAAGCTTTTATCTGTTTTTACTGATAATATGCACACGGCAGTTGGAAAAAAATAAGAGCTACTGTTACACTACTTTTTCCCCATACCTACTATATGCAAGCAAGCATATACAAACTACTTCACAGGACCAAAAAAGGAAGTATTTTTTTCTGACACAGCATGTCTACTACACTGTTGAAAGAGCTCTAATTTCTCTAAGTGTGACAATTTTTTTCCTTTGAGGAGCTTCTCAATATATGTATCTTACATAGGTAGGTCTATACTAGCATCTTAAGTCATCCTAAGACATAATACAGAAGAAAATACACTCAGACTAATGTAGTCTATTTACTGAGCTACAACACCTCCACTTCGCTTTCTGGAGTAGGAATTTGACAGCTTGACTACACACTACCAAGATATTTTGTTATTTGAAATAAAAGATAATAACTGGGAAAAGATTAGTACTGACATGTAAGGAAACAGCTGAATAAGGTCAGAATTGCATATATTATAGTATCAGAGTCATATCTTCTCTGCGTATTTATGGTTTGAGCTCTGCCCAGGAGATTTTAATAGCAAACTAGTGATCCTGGAAAGACATATTTTTACAAAGCTAGCTCAAAGACAAAAACTATATTTAAGCTTAATTATAGTGCTTTCAAAGTTACACAGTTTTAAGTACAGGAAAGTCTATAAATGTAGACAACACTATAAAGTGAAACCTGGCTATAATCAACACTCAATCAGCCCTTTACTGAAAGAGATGTTTTACTTCATTTTCCTTAATGAAGCCAAAGGAAAACTCTTCAACCACTACTAAGGAAGGAGTGATGGCTAGGATAGCAAGGGTAGAACCCTTACAATGACAAGAATATTTATGTAGTTAAAATGTCTCATTGCTACAGAACATAACAATACTTAAAGTTAGATAAAAATATTTATCTAGTTCTCAAAGATAACACAAACGCAAGAGGAATCAATACTTAAGACATCAATCTGCAAAGATAGTGAAGTATTACTAATGACTTGAATACAAGCCAGTTTTCACATAGAAAACTCATTTAAGATAATCAAATCTTGCATTTACTATTTTGCTTTCAGCTCCAGGTGTTATAAAGTACTTTCTCCCCAAAATGAATAATCTTCTTAAAGAAGAAAGCGTAACATTTATAACATTCATCTTGTAAGAGAAAAGTTACTTGCAAGAATGGGTATACCTACATTTACTGTAGCCTTGTCAAACTCTGCTTCTGAAGATGTAGGTGATAGGGGACTTATAGGGCTTAGAGAGGGGGAGCTGTCCACACTAGATATGTAGTCTGGGTCAGGAACATACAAAATCTATAAAGAAGATATAATGCAGTTAGAAGTTATGCTTTCAAGTTTACTTTAGACTTCCCACTAGTTCAGCTAAATGTCACACTCTCTCAAAATAATCTATATGAAGTTATTTTTCCTCCACTTCATTTTAACAGGAAATACAAGTTGAGGGAATAAACAATACAACAAAATACTTCTTGATTTTAATTTTGAATACTATTAAATATTACTTTATGATATGATAGATATGTAGTCATAATTGAACAAAGGTTCCAATAGAAAGAAGAACTATATAGCTTGTCAGAAACACTCAGAGTACATAAAGACAACCGGCTGGATTATTTGCCTTGCTGATTATTTAAGTAACCAAGAGGCAGGTCAGCAGAAGTGTTTACAGACATGCTATTAGCATCAGATGTAGAAGAAAAAAAGGAAAAAGTCTCTAATGTTATTCACGCATTAAACAGTTTGCTTGGGTCATGGTAAGCATTCAAACTTAGACTAGGTTTGGCATCAATCAGAAATAAACATAGAATTTTAGAATGGTTTGGGTTGGAAGGGACCGTGAAGATCATTCAATTCCAACCCCCCTGCTATAGGCAGGGACACCTCCCTCTAGACCAGGCTGCTCAAAGCCCAATCCAGCCTGGCCTTGAATGCTTCCAAGAAGGGGGCATTCACAGCCCTGCTGGGCAACCTGTTCCAGTATCTCATCACTCTCACAGCAAATAATTTAGACTAGATATTAAGAAGAAATCTACCCTCTTCCAGTTTAAAACCATTTCCCCTCATCCTGCTACTACCTGCTCTTATAAGAAGTTCCCCCCCAGCTTTCCTGTTAGGATCCCTTCAGGTACTGGAAGGCTGCTGTAAGGTGCCCCTTGAGCCTTTTCTTTTCCAGGCTGAAGAGCCCCAACTCTCGCAGCCCATCCTCATAGGATTATTTCAAATAAAAGGGTAATAACAAACAGCCTCACCAGCTACCCTATCGCTTCTTCCCTGGCCTAGCTTTAAAGGAAATGAAAAAGGCTGATAGAAGAGGAGGAAAAAAAAATAAAAAACAGAAGGGTGTAAGCAATACTGATCTAAAAGAAATAACAGTAGTTCACACAGCCCTGCTGAAGTGACACCAAGCTTTAAGGTTGGAATGGAAACATTTGATTTACTGAAGCAGAATTGCAAGCGGTAGCATGCAGTCAGAAACAATGTTTGTAAGCTGTACTATGAATTTATTTTCAGAGCAAGCCATTTTAGATAGCCTGCAGCACATTCACAAGGCAGCAAGTTAGCTTGTGCGCAAGTGTCATTATGTTATTAAGTATATGTAATTTAAAAACCAAAGTTGCTTGATTTTAGAGAGAGTTTCATTAATTTCTCCCCCCCCCCCCCTCTTTTTTTTATCTATTTAAAAGGCATGAGGAACTCACAGCTTAGAATAAAACTGAAAAAGCCTTTTTACAAAGATGACAGGGATTTAATGCTTGCTCTGATAGGAGATGAGAAATATGGGGGAAAAAGTCTTTGCTGAGTAAGTTACATACGTAGCATAATAGTACCTGTCCAGGAACGACTGCTCTGGAGAAAAGCTTATTTAATTGAACCAGTTCATTGGGTGTTGTATCAAATTTCAAGGCAATACTGTTTAGAGTATCTCTCGATTCCACCTGTATCAAATTGAGGGAAAGAAAAGAAAAACAAAATCAAATCTGTAAGCAGTTCAAATACTAGCTTATAACTTTTAATCGTATGTAGATTTTCTGAGATTTTTTCATAAACTCTTAGTCTTCCTATCTTGAACTGCCACAAAATGTTAACTAGTTATTAGTCTAATGTAAGCCTGTACAGTAACACCTGCCTTCCCATCCAGATTCCCAGTCACACACACTGGGTTGCACCAAAACTCTTGCTGTGTAAGTTCAATGCTGAGGACCCTTCAATACTGAGGACCCCTGGACATGCACATTATGTTCTGTGAAATCAGACACTCACATCCTCCCTTTCTTCAATTACCTAAAAAAATTGAGACAGCCCCCATAAGTGCTAATACACAAGCTGCCTATTGAAATAAGCTTCTGTTAACCTAATTTTCCACTAAAAAAAAAAATCACTGACATAAGCAAGATCAGCAAAACAGATCAGCTAGTATTAAAAGACTGAATACAAGCATATCAGAGTAAGTGATTTCTGAGTGAAGTAGCATTCTTTTTCAAATGTCTTAATCTCACCTCTGCTGCCTCTCTCCATTTCCCAAAACGTATCCAATATTAATCGACAGAAGAAAGCAAACAGAAGTTTATTTTTAAATCCCATCTACAAATTAAGGAGTACATAGGAAGTATTTAAGGATAATGATAATCATATGATAAACAAGGATGCAACTAAAAGCTTAACACAATGGCGTCATAAACACTGTATCAAGGGGAAAAAAGAAAGAACATTCTATCAGTTAAAAAATAGGAAGCACAATAAGCAAAAATGTATTTTGGGGTCTGAATAAAGATCACAGCAATAAAAAAAATCCCACTAACTCCAGTCTTAAATGTCTTCTCATCTGTCCCTCAGCTCATACCTGCATGATATATACCGCTTCTAATACTTACCAATTATACTGAATAACTTTTTACAGGTTTAGTTTTCCTTTTATTCACTGAAGTTTAAGTTTACTTGACAGATACAGAAAAGAATCTTCTCTCTACTAAGTGCTTCTTCTCCTTTTTAAAAAAAACGTAATTTTCAAGGGATAAGGAACAGAAAAGGGAAATAGACAACTATACCACGTTTTCTTCCTTCTGTGTTTTACACACCTGCTTTCAAGACAACAAGTGGATATCACTAGTTGACTGCATATCCATTACAATTGCATCCTCTGCTCTTCATGCTCTTCCTTAAAGACACAAGAGTCCCATGTCTTATGGGCCCTGTCAACTCTTGACAAACAAAAATATTTCCATTCTGCTTGGATAAACAGCAGAGGCAGAACAAAAGAATGGGGTGGGGTGAAGGAACGAAGAGCCAGAAAATACACATATGTAATAGCTTTTGGTCCAACAGCAGGCCTACCTTATATCCAACCATAGGTAAATGCAGTGCTTGGAACCGAAAGACTAGAATACTCTACTTTCTGTAATCATACTCATACATATCTAAGTGTAAATAAGCATGGAGGTATGTCCTGGACTACCCTGCTCCCAGTCGTAGTCTATTTTGGACAGTTTCAGATGAACTAACATTCTACAGAGCATAACTTAATACATTCTGATGCTAACAGCAAGCAACAAGACACACTTAATCTTCACAGAAGCAGCAAAGATTATGCCAGAATGTAAGTACACATAATGTAGTTAATACTGAGTGATTAAATATTTAACACTAATACATTTTATTGACATTGTGAGAATAGCTGGTAAATACACCTCATATCTGCTGCCAAGCCCAAGTTGAATATAGAACATTAAATAATTGTTCCTCAAAATACATTCCCACTTGACTGTTCCAAAACTTGTAACTAAACCCTACACTGATCTGAAAGAACTTAGGAAAATGAATACTTTACCTTTTTAGAAGTTACATCACATCCTAATGGGTCCCTTCCAACTCAGAATATTCTATGGTTCTACACTACTGAACACACGTTGACATTACAGGAATTTCAAGAAAGCATAACTGATAAAGGAGCAGACAAAGTTATTTAAATACAGAATAAAGTTGCCCTGTAACAAGTGCTACAAGCACTATGTACTTCAAAGACCATTATACTTCCACTGGAAACAGAAGTTAGTAATGTATTGGTATTTGGTATCCCAAACTGCTTGTATTATTACGTATTATAAGCAACATTTTTATATTTATACTATCCTAAAGTCTTATCAAGATTTGAAAGCAGGAGTTGAGTAACTTCCTTCCATCCAGAATTTGTTATCTTTTTGTCAAGGTGCATTTGTCAGCCTGAATTCATTAAAGCATAGCTACTGCCAAAGAGATGACAAGTTGCTTTTTTAGAGTTACTTTTGTGTTATGGTAGTTCTTTGTACTGGAAGCTGCCATTAAGATACACAAAGCAGCAAAAACCTCTTCTGGTATTTCAGGTGTGAATGGCTTCTGGACTACACAGTACTACACGATCACATAGATATGCAAAAACCACAGCATTCTCATAGCCTCCTTTTAGTTGGTACCAAAGCAGATAGCAAAAAAAAAAAACCAACAAAACTACCAGACCAGATATTTACAACTTATTCCATAAGCTACAATAAAACTGACAGACAAACCACAAAGGATAGTAGTGTAGCTTTCCTACAGTCAGGAGCAAGACCTTCTAGTCAACTGTGTTGTGTAACTATAAAAACAAGTCCCTATTCTTAGCTTCTTCTACCTTCTATAGTTATTTACATATGTATAAAAATAAGCAGAAATTCTAAGCTAGAAAAAGCAGATCTAACGCACGTAACTAGATAGAGCAATAGATACTTAAGATCCAAATAGTCTCTTTTACTTTTCTATCACCATCCAGATCAAACACTTAAATCCCCTTGTCCCATTTAAGCACAGATAACTTTCATTAGCCCTTTTTTCATATACAGATCATTACATGTATTCACATTTGCCACATACCAGTACACAAATACCTTTTTCTTTTCTGCCAGATTAACAGTTGGCAAATAGATTTCAGAACTTTGTTTAAAAGATGCCATCCAAAGGGATTTGGGCAAGCTTGCAATGATAGCCCACATTAATCTAATCAGATTCTACAAGACCAAGTAGAACGCAATGCACTTGGGTTGGGGCAATCCCAGATATGCCTACAGACTGGGAGAAGAACATGTTGAGAGCAACTCTGCTAAGAAGCATTTTGAGGCCCTCATGGATTAAAAGCAGACATGAGTCAACACTGCACACTTGTACAAGTCCAACAGTATCCTGGGCTATGTCAAAATAGAGGTGGCTAATGGAGAGGGAGGTAACCATCACCACCTGCTCTGACCTCATGGTGCTCTCCCTGGAGTACTGCATTCATGGCTGGTGCCCCTAGCACAAGAAAGATGTGCAACTGTTGGAGCAGATCCAAGAGAGGACTACAAAGATGATCAGAGGACTGGAGCACTTCTCCTATGAAGGCTGAGAGAGCTGGGCTTTTTCAGCTGAAGAAGAGAAGGTTCCAGAGAGACATCATTATGGCCTTCCATCTTATAAAACAGGAGAAAAACCAACTATTTTACAGTCTGACAGAAAGTTTTGATTTGTTTTTGTTTTGTTTGTTTTTAAACTCAGAGACTAACGAGGCACTGGAATAGGTCTTCTAGAGAAACTGTGGATGACCCATCCCTGGATGTGGAGCAGGTTGGATGGGGCCCTGGCCAACTGACAGGGGTGGATGTCAACCCTGCCTGACAGCAGGGGTGCTGGAACTAGTATATTATCTTTAAGGTCCCTTCCAACCCAAGCCATTCTATTAAAGCATCATTTTTTCTACTGATATTTTAATGAATTTATCTGCCACTGCATCTTTACTACAGGAGTTCACTCATTCTTCCATTAAAAATTATACACTTAATATATCAGAGTAGTGCAAAAGTTTTTTTCTTTCTGCAGTATTTCAAGGCCAGTTTTCCAGAAACTAGGAAGAAAACTGAAACAATAGTTAAAGCAAACTAGAAAGAAACAACAAGATTAGAGATGGGAAGACTAGGAAGAAAGGTAAAAAAGGAGAGAAGAAAACACCATTGCCAAATTGCTTCAGCACAACACCAGCCAATATCAGATTATGATCTTGTCTACTAATTATTAAAACACAGTTTTTCTGTAACATGTAACTTCAAGAAAGAAAGTCTTCAAATATTGCAAGTACACCACCAAAACCAATTTTAAAGAGCTAGACAATAGAAAAGATAAAGTAACACATTGTTACTGTGATGCACACTTTCTAAAGAACTCAATTGAAAAAAAAACTATGGCAGCAGCAGCTCAGAAAGTCAGACAAGAACATAGTCTGGCTGTGAAATGAAGTATCAAGAAAAAGAGTATGTAGTTTATAGGAGTCCAATCTACAGTCACTCTAGAAAGGCACACATCACTTCTCTACTTTCAGAATGTGTGTGTTCAGCCAGTAGTTGCAATAGCCATCTGAGTTTGAAGTTTCACCTGCTTGATGATCACCATAAAAGCACTTGCTACCTGAACTCCCTGAGATAAGAATGAGAATTACTCCTAATTTTACCTTGGAGTAGCTGCATTCATGAGCCCCTGTAGTTCTGTTCTTAGCATCCAGACTAACTTGCTTTGAACTAACACAAACTAGTAAAGAGTATTGAGAAGCTGGACTTAGCACCAAATAACTAGAAAAAGAGCTTTTGCTTAAACCTGTCTTAAGACTCTGCTCTACTATACACTTATGTGTTTTCTTTAATTGATAGAAGACTCTTCTCATGACTCAGACCACATACACTATGTTTCAGAAGCTTATTCACTATTTGAGGAGAACAGCACAGTATTTATTCCCCAGAGTTGAACAAAACCAAGAAAAGTCACATTTACCTTTCTTCAGTAGCTAGAATACAAGAAGCAGAAATTTGTTTTTAATTTCAACTTCAATTCTAGCCCATACTAATAAAGGCTTTTTTTTTTAAGTTCCCAATAGGAATCAAGCTAATGGAATGCATCTTGCTTTAATACACATTATCTGACTCTCTACAAATTACTGCCACAGACTTCATAGTCATTAAACCACATCATTTCAGTTTACTGTAGCAGTAAGAGTTAAGTCTTCCTTATTTATCTCTTATTCTTATAATAAGAACAACAAAAAAATCAAATAAAGCTATTAATTTTTTTTTTTACAAGGCTTCCTGACCAGCTCCAAAAGCATTCAAAATAACCATGATAGGCTTCTCCCATTTTTAATGTTATCTCTACAAACATTATTCATAGGTTTATTTCCAGCGTATAACTCCAGACAGATAACTCTCACTTCAGTTTCCCTTAGTAACCACAAACGTGAAAAGCTGACTGCAGTACAGTTTGAGGGTCATTTCAAGAACAGAACAGGCAGAGAAAGGCTCCATTTTCAGATACTGCTGGAGGATGAGATCTGTACTGCAAAAGGTATGGATCCATGAGAATTATTAGAAGGCAGCTGTAAGGTCAGTACCAAATTATAGCCAACCTTTCCCTACCCTGAAAAAAACAACCACCTTCATTCTTTTTTTTCCTCTCCTGAGTCCCGCAGTTTATTAACAGCACTGAAAGCAGGCAACATGCACGTGATTTTAACTAATATTATTTACTGTTTCTAACTGATTATGTAATGCTGAACCATTTAACATGTTGATTACTCTAGTGTTGGCAGTTTATTCATTTTTTTCTTTTGAAAAAAGCTGGAAACTTATAAAGAAGAGATTTAAAAAAGCGTTACTCAAGTACTACTAGCTATCTAATTCCTCATTTTTTTTTTTTAAATAAACCATCAGGCATACAGATTTTAAGATTAAAGGCTATGCATATCACCACTTTGCCTACATTTTGTAAAGAAACTAAATCTACACTTGGTTTGCAATGACATTTTAATAATCATGCAGCAACTTACAGAATATTCAATCGTCCCCTTAGGCTTTTGAAAAGACATTCGTCGCCCATCTTTCTTGTCTGCTGTCTTCTTCTGGCCAGTGTCTGAAAGAAATTGAGGCAATGCGCGTGTTAAATTCATTTTCCTCTCAGCACTGTCACAGGCTGCTGACTACAGCCCCGTGGGCAGACATCTAATTCACTGGTTACACAGCTTGCTCCCAGTGATTCTGTCTAACAGAGAGCCAGCTGCTAGGATAACGACTTCATTCCCTTGCAATGCTTTAAGCATTTGACCAATATAAACCACCGATAACTAGGAATCAATTAACAGCTTAAGTACTTGCTAGTATCCAGGAAGCTATTAAAGAAGAAATACTAAAAGAGGCAATCTACCCCATTAGACTTCTGGAAGTACTGTGTTTAATCGGTTTTCTGTTACAGCCAGTCTGCCTTTGCCTGGTGTGCAGGTGGTCTGGAGTTCTGCCGTGTTTGAACTAATCAGCTTTTTTAAGCTGCATGCAGAGTATCTAAAGCTTTTGTGAAACGAAGTGCATTTATATTTAAGGTCAGAATTATCCTGTTTGTAGCAGACGTGTTAGCAAATACATTCTATGAATAAACAGTAAGATACTAAATAACACAAGAATATTCCTTTTTATTGCTGCTTCTTATCCTGATGACCTCCATTTCATGAACCAATCAACAACGTGTACTTCAAGTATATTCTAGTTTTTGACTAATCAGCTTGATATCTTCATGATTAAGACAACAAAAAAGCGTATTTACATGATTCAACAGGAATTACTTAATACTGTATCTTTAGAAAAGTTTTTTTTTTTAATATATCCATCTACAGGCAAGTAGTTTTATTTGGAGACAATTCTATTAAGCTGCACCTCTGCTATAAGGCTTCCATCTTCAACAGTAGCATATCTGCTTCATAGGATCCCAAAGCATGTAATGGCTGAGATGTCATGTTTCCATGCTGCATTGACATTAATTAGAGTATTGTTTCAAAACATTCAAATTTCTACTGCCATACCTGAATATATTCAGCTCAACATTTCAAAACACCTTGAAAACAAGAAACAAGCCTTACAAAACATTCTTCTGCAATACCTTACCACACAGAGATTGAGGACAGAAAGCATGCTTTGTATTTACTTAAGCTAATACGTAAGCTTGCTGCAAATTCACAGTGACTCCTACACATCACTGTTTTTAATTGATATCCTGACAGCAGCACTGGAAAAGAGATTCAGGAATGCTTGTAGGAATTACACCCCCTATCCCAACTCCCCCAAATTTATACATAGGTAGTTGAAGTTATCAAGTTACGAGAGAAAAAGAAATGCAGCAAAAATTGGTTAGGAAGTTCTGCAGTGATAAAAAATAAAAAGCAATCTAAAACTTCACCAAGTTTTTTACATCCGTAACAGTACTTAAGTTGTAGAGGTTAATATTAAGTATTTTACAAGGGAGTTGTCATTAAACTAATTCCACATTTTATACGTACACAGGCCACTTCTAAAGCAATGCCTCCTATTTATTTCCATGGAAACTTATCAGATATAAACAGCACAACAGCATTCTCAGCTACAAAACAGTACAGTTCAACACAGTCACCACCACTAGCTATGCATTATCGCCAGCCATGAACAAAAATCAGCATGCTGCACTCGAATCTGCACCAGCTGAGGTGACACACTGTTTCACAGCTGCTACAGTGTCATTTCTTAGGAAGATTTTTCCCATGCAGTCCATCTTTCATCAATCAGCCCAACCAGTTAGAGTCAGAAGGCTCTGAATCTAGACTACATGGTAGGTATTGTAGGACAGTCCAGGCAAGATGGGTAATGTACTTCACTGTCTTTCCACTGCCATAGGGCCTAGAAAGGTTCAATTTCTACTGTCTTCTCACCAACACTGACCCCAACATTGTGGATCAACATAATAAAGTAAAAGGCATTAATTTCAGAGCATCCCTCATATTAAAAAACTAAGTGAGCAGGAATGCTCCCATACTCACAAGATAAACTTTTGATATATAGACTAATTACGGTAAGTTTTAATAGCTATGATCAACAATTAAGACATTAAACTTACTTTCAAACACACTCTAGGAATTCTGAGTCTGAAGAATTGTAGCTCGGCATCCTGGCATCTTCATTCAATACATTAAAAGGTACATCTTCCCTAAATTACTATTTGTATCTTAAAAAAAAAAAGTACCGAAGAGAAATGTTCTCTTCTTCCAGATCAAGTATTTTCTTGCCACAGCTCCTACCTGACTTTGCACAACAGGCACACCCTTGGCAAGGTGTGGAAAACTGCCAACAGCCACTACAACTGTAGCTGCTCTAAGTTTTTCAATCTTATTAAAACTTCACCAGCAGCCTCATTTTCTGTCCACAGCAGTTCAGTTCAAATACTCTTACACAAAAGTCAAAAGATGCAGTGAGACAAAATGAATTCATTCTGGACCCCATACATACCTTAAAAATCTATACATTGAGTAGTTCTCTATCAGAAGAAGCATCTTTACCTGCCACCATTAGCTAGAAATACATAAATCTTGCATATAAAGGTGCTATATATATTTCTTACACCTGAGCTCTGATATATATATAGAGATAGATAAACACCCACACCTTATTTGCATATATGTCTTTTACCCTCCCTAATCCATACTTGCTTTTCAAAGCAGATGGACTCACTGTGCATCACAGACTTCAGTGCACTCAGGTAAACTTAAAAATAACAGCAAACAGGGCAGGGAAAGAACCTGCTGCAAGCACATGTAAGGAAAGCAGATCCCAGGAGATCTCACACTACAAGGTACTCAGAAGCATATATTTTTTTTTTTAATTTCCTTTTTAAATGTACATCTCCTTCCATGCCTAAGGCAATAATTCTGACTCTTATTTCAGTATCCACCTTAATTCTTTCCCTCTGTGATAGCATTATTTCCTGCTCCCCATTTGGATACAGGATGCTTCACTTCTGACTTCGATCTAACTGTCCTGAGGCTGAAAGAGATGCATGCAAGTAGCGCTAAACTATGTTTGTGCCAACTACCTGGCTGGCAAAGCACAGGACACTGCTATTTAGACTCCAAATCTCCACCAGTACCAAATGCTTAAGCTATCTCTCTGTTCACTGAGAATCTGTATACGTCACCAAAAGTGTCATGAACTAAACTAGGTGGTATTTCAACTATGGAAATGAGCCAGAGTAGCAGAGACGCATTCTATATCCCTGATGGCATCACTATAAAGCCTCCAGAACTCTCATGCTGAATGAGTAGGCTATTTATTTTTCAGAGGAAAGTCAAATAATCTTTCAGCCATCCTTGTACTGCTTGTGTTGCTTTAGGAGGCAAGGGAAAGCTGAAACAACTGTCAGAGTGGGATGCGGGGGCCTGAGAAGACCCCAGCACCAATGTGAATCAGTCTTATTTTAATTTACTTCTCTGGTGAAAACACATGTTCCACATGAGCTCACCTTAGTAAGCTGCACGCAATCAGCCAACAGTGAGCCTGCTGGGCTACAAGAGGCTGATGCTCTCAGAGCTCAGGGGTAAGAACGAACTGATACCATTAATCACACTGTGTCATGCAGAACCTCAGGAGTCAGTACGTCCAGGAGGTGCACTTGTGAAATGTTATCAGATCTGTAGCAACAGTGTTTATACAAACAAAACTCACAACTGTTTTCTCATGGGGGTGGATTCTTTTTTGTGACGAGTAAAAAGAACACGGGGCAAAGGGCAGGAACTGTAACACAGGAAGTACCATACTAACACAAGGAAGAACATCACTGTCAGAACAACTGAACACTGGACCAGGCTGCTCAGAAGTTGAGAGGTTTTTTTCTCTGAAAATACTCAAAGTCTGCCTGGATGCCTACCTGCAAGATCTGCTTCCTGCTGTAGCAGGGGGTTGGACTCTATCTCTGGAGGTCCGTCCTTCCAACTCCTACAATTCTGTGATCCTATGAAAATGAGACATTTTGTAACCTTTGAGTTGGTGCTTTAATTCTAAAGTGCTCTTCAGTAGGACTGTCTCTTCCACACCTTGAAGTCGTGAAGCAGAAGAGTAGGTGTCACATCCACAAATAAGAAAGTATTTGAACTGCGTAGGACTTGCAAGACTAGCACTAGGAAGATACAGAGCAGAGTGTGCAGAATGACACCAGACCAATATACAGTGTGAGTGCTGGATGCAAGTATATAGAAACAGAAAATGAGAAGAGCAGGGCAAGAGAACTGTGAACACAATCATCAACAGAACTACAGAGTAGGACTCTCGTTATTCCTATGCATTCATTTATGCAAAGTAGGAAAAAAGAATTTTAGAAACATTATGTTTGAGGAATAAAGAACTTTCAATACGGGAACTTTAACCTTAAAATAATCAACTGAATAATTAATAACAGTTAACAAAATTTTAAGACCACTAAAAAAATTAATAAGCTAAACAAGCATCCTTGGAAATAAAAGCAAGATGAACAAGTCATCAATTAATTGAAATTATTTGCAATTAGTAGCTGAGCTTATTAGGATCAAGAAGATGGAATTAAGACTTTATTATTACTGCAAACAAGAACTGTACATTATACATTAGATTTGCATGAGTTTAGAAAGAGAGGCAGAGGCAGCAGACTCATTAAATGAGTGTCAAGGACAATCTTTCGCAGGATCTTAAAAAAAACACCAAAAAAAGACATAGAACATATGGGGTAAAGTTTAAGAAGTGAATCACATAAGGAAGTAAGAAAAGTAATCTTGCTTTGGAAGATGCTCTAATATGTTGTTATTTAGCACCATGCAAAACAATTTTCTAATTGATATAAGAGAGGAAGAATTGATAATATACTTCAGTAGATTCATTCCACTCAGTAGCAATTAGACCTTTAAAACCGTTCTGTTTTTTTAAGAACTCTTTATAATCTATAAGGCTTGGAGACTCGTTCCCCCACCTTGACCCTGAATTTTCAACAGCAGAGGCAGCATCTCAGCAGAGCCTTTGACTCCTCTGCTTCCACAGTTAGAAAATGATACTATTTTCAGTTAACTCTCGATATCTTCCAGAGCTGGGGGGGAGGGAAGAGACCCAAAAGTAGGCTACAAGATGCTATGAGTTACAAGCTTGCTAGATGAAGTTTCAGCAGCCCAGACCAAGGCAGCACCATAAACAATGCCCTCTTCAGTCCTCTTGCTTATGCTAAGCAGCTGCTTCTCACACTGTGATTCAGTCTTTCCTAGACAGTCATGTTCTCAAAACCCTGGATTCTTATCACTACTCTCGTGATTCTTTTTTTCTTTCTTTCCATTTCTCCTTAATGAAAAGCCCCAAACTAACTGCATGTAAGACCCTGTTAATGCTGCATCAGCACTTCAAGCATTTCATAACAGCTCTTTCCTACAACACGAACTCAACACCAATTCATCTGGTGATCCCCGTGGTAACAGTGTCCTCTCCCTGCTATTCAGTCGGGAGTACAGCACTTAGGCAAAAAAAGTTAACCACACAACTTGAGGACCAAAAAGAAAAAAAAAACAAAACAACCAACAAACCACATTCAGCAGAATCGGATTTAAGGCATCCTGCATTAGCAGGGCACTTCTTCAAACTGTCAGAAGACCTACAGCCAGCTCCACACACAACCCTTCTGTCACTTAAGCCACACCGACTTCTGAAAGAACGTTTCACAGTCAGGGTAAACAAAAATACTTCAAGTTTTCAGATTATGCCACAGGGTGTGTTAGTAAATTTCCTTCCCTGTTTTCCCAAAGTCCACATACGTAGTTCAACACAGCACAGACTACACAGCTGCAGCTCCACCTACTGTAGAACCTTCTTGCAGATCAAATCTGTGTGATAACAAAACAAGCAATTCAAAAAAGATGAATACTCCACTAAGATGGAAAAGGAAGTCAGAAATGCTTGAAAATGAAAAAACTGTCCATCACTTTCATATATTTGTACATTGCACACCAAATCAAAGCAACTGCACTGTGCAGTTTGGATAACAAGCAGTAAAAAATTCAAGCAATCTTTAGACCAGATATTTATGATTTTACACTTGGCCTTTTCATACTTAAGACAAAGGCATTTCTATGCTGCATGTTCCCCTGCCCCCCAAGAACACAAAATCAGGTAGCTTATCCTATTGATGTTGCAGAACCGTGCTCCAAAACTGCTCTGCAAATACACAAATAGATCTGCTATGCATGTGAAATTATAATCAATGCTTCTGTAGATACCTTACTGTACACATGAACCGAGGGGAGCAGTCGGCATACTTGAGGGCAGGACTGCCACTCAGATGGACGGAGACAGACTGAAAGAAGGGGCTGAAGGAAACCTTATGAAGTTCAGAAGGACAACAGTGCTCTATGTGGGAAATTGTCCTGTGTGCTATGCAGGCCACCTTTCCATGTCTGACCCCAACAGAACATTAGCTTTGAAATTGCTTTAACGTTAGAAAATACATCTTTTTATCATTAAAACAAGCAGCACAATACAGTCAAAGGTTATGTTACTAGAATGAACTGTACCTAGATTATAAACTAACCCATAAATGACTAGAATACGAACTGCACTTCAGTAGAACATCTCATATCAGAACCCTACTGTGTGGTAAAGTCTGGATTAAAAATTGTCAACTATGCCAAAGACTAGCAAAAGGGAAAAGAAACAAATTAACAGAATAGAGGGATATAGCAATGAGTTCCCAATGGACTAGTCTTAAAAGCAATTTAACCACACATTAGAGGACAGACTTGGAAGCTGATACACATCAATAGCAGAGGAAGATCACAGCAGCATGAGGAATTCTGCAGTCAAAAAGCCTGGAGAAAGCAAATAAGGTGAAATGTAGCAGCACAAAGTAAAGCAAAAAATCACTTATTATCACATATGCAGGGAACACAATTTCTGATATAAAACAGCAGCGCACAAGTCTGAAAAGATTGTGCATATATTAACATATCACAAGATGACTGAGTCATCAGCCTGATATGTTCCAAGATTACATTTTCTTCTTATGCCTCTATCAAGTAAAGTATTTTCAGACGTGAGAGAAGCACTGATGTCTTACTAAAGGGTGCTGGTACATTTTACATATACACACTGATCTAGATGAAGAAAGCCTGGAGAACTGCTGCTCCTCCGTTTGTAGCTCCTACCATGCTTTATCACAGACCTGTTAAACTTAAGTTCCTAGAAGTTAAGTATGTAACTAGCATAAAGTGAGAAAACAACCGACCTTGTCTTTTTTGAAAGAGGTAGAAAGTCATTTTATTACTGCTTTATCCCAAATCTTACAGTAGGACTTGACAAATATGCCATAGCTCTGCCCTTTGTATTTCTACTGCTCTGCTGCTACTCCACTGCAGTACAGAGCAGGTACAGGACACATGGCTTACTGGATATACTGTGCATTGTTATCAGTTGAGACCTGATATGACAGAAGTGTCAATAAATCCACAGGCCACTTGGCTGAAAACTGAATACACAATTGAGACCAGCGGAGAAAACAACACAAGGTCTTTAAAAGAAGGTAGCAAGAACAATTCCCCCTACAGACTGAGTGAGAGGATAGTCTGAACTAGGGAGTTCTGAATGACTGATTCTCACTTCTCCAACTTCTGTACCTAAAGATATACTGCAGGAAGTCAATACTGCTTCTGATGTTTGGCTCCTCCTTTCACAAATGGGCCGCAGACATAAGTGAGGGGAGAACATGTAGGAGGGACTATGAGTAATAGACCACTGTTACCTCAAAGAAAATTCCTCAGTGCATCTAATCCATACTCCACTTTAAAGCAGAGGTGCTGTCAACATCAAATCAGGTCAGCTGGGGCTTGTTTGAGTCAAGGAAGCAAAACTTAAACTGATGGAAATCAGCCTGTCATCTGTACCAGTCATGTTCTAACTGCCCAGTTTAAACCTCCCAAGCCAGAACTTGTGGCTGCTGTGCTGCTCTTTTATCACTGTTACTACTGAGAATAATCATACCACCTTAATTCCCCCTTAACTGTACCTGAACTCTTCAGTATCCCTCTGGGCAGGGCTGAAGGCTCTCTCCCAGTCCCTCATAGGTCATACACCTTAAACTACTAAATAGACTGGCATTCTTCTGCTAGACCCTCTACAATTTCTCAGCAGCCTTCTTGAACTGTGCTGCACAAAACAGGATACAGTAATGCATATGTGGTCTCACAAGAGCCAGAGAAAAGCAGCAAAATAATGTTTCTTACAGTGCCAGCCACGCTCTGTTCTGTAGCAGATTAAACAAATGGCCTATTAAGTTATAAGACATGCTGCTAGCTCATTTCTGTAACTTCTGTATGAATTAAACTCAAACAAAACTGAAAGTTCAAGTTAGTAATACTGCAGTGAAGATAATCCTTAATCACACATTCCCTAAAGCCTTAAGTCACATCTTAAAGCAAATAAAAATGCACTAACTTCACTGTATGAACACCTATGATACATACCAACAGACAAGACAAAAAACAACACAGCTAAGAAGCTGTGTGGTGCTGTCAACACACAGGAGGGAAAGGATGCCATTCAAAGGGACCTTAACTGGCTTGAGAAGTGAGCCCATAGAAATCTCATGAAGTTCAACAAGGCCAGGCACATAGTCCTGAACTTGGGTCAGGGCAATCCCAAGCACAAAGACAGAATAGACAGAGAGACCCTGAGGAGAAGGTTTCGGAGGGGTGTTGATGAGAAACTAAATATGTGCTGACAACATGCATTTCCACCCAAGAAGGCCAATGGTATCCTGGACTGCATTAAAACAGAGGTGAGAGCAGGGCAAAGGAGGAGATTTTCCCCATCTACTCTGTCCATGTGAAACCCTGTGAAGCTCTGGAGTGTGTGTACTGGGAGCATCAGAGCGAAGCAAAACAGACATAGAACTGTTGAAGCAGGTCCAGAGGAGGCCACAAGGGTGCTCGCATGATTGGAACAACTCTCCTATGAAGAAAGGCTGAGTGAGCTGGAGTTGTTTAATCTGGAGAAAGCTCTGAGGAGGCTTCACTGTGGCCTTTCAGTACCTAAAGGGGCCCACAAAAAAGCTGGGGAGGGATTCTTCATCAGGGATTGTAGTGACAGGACAAGGAATAATGGACTTCAACTCAAAGAAGACGGGGTTAAGATTAGATAGAAGGAGAAACTTCTTTACTCAGAGCACGGTGAGGCAGTGGTACAGGCTGCCCAGAGAAGCTGTGGATATCCCATCCCCAGACGTGTTCAAAGCCAGGCTGGACGGGGCCCTGAACAATATGATCCAATGGAAGGTGTCCCTTCCCATGGCAGAGAGCTGGAATTAAATAACCTTTAAGGTTTCTTCCAGCCCAAATCATTCTGTGATGCTAAGATTCCATTCTAAGATTTCCTCTCTAAATCCAAGCCACACATACATACCAGCTCCTTGTAGAACCAATGGACTATCTTTAGGAATGCTATTTTAAAACTTATGTGGCTTCCCCCCCAAAAAAAAAAAGGAAGTATATGCTGAAATTACGGATAGCATTGGTCTTATAGTTGGATTCCTCTAGAATTTCTATTTCTCTTTGCATTTTTTTTTAATCTTCTAGCACACGCATTAGAAGACAGAATATATTTGTAAAGTTACTTCACTGGCATGGTTGCATGACACAAACAACATGAACTGGTCCAACAGGTTTACAGCCTCTTAGGGCACTATTCAGTCTCCCAACCTCACCTTTCTCCCTTACAGGAAGGGACAAAATCTGTTCAATGCATACCTGAAGGAGGATATAGGCTCACAACAGCTATTAAAATACAGTATTTGACCAGAGTTGCTTCCCTGAACTTAGATATCTTGTAGTGCACTACATATGCTCAAAGCCAACTTAGAAAACGGTAAATACAGATTCAGTAGTATTACATGAACAAAACTGAGATACTTTCAGATGCAAAAATAAAAGGAATTGAAAACAAAGATACATTTGTTTAAAAAAAAAATCAAGGGTTGGCCCATTTCACATGAAAGTATGAATAAGCTTATGTATGGAGGAACTATTCTAATCAGTCATAACTGAACCATGTGAACAACATAAGCACTGAAGAGATCAAAGTTACAAGGGGAAAAAAAATGCAGGAGTAGAAAGGCTGGATCCAGAACACTGCATAGAGACAGAACACTTGGAAAAATTAGAGTTTGTCATTAAGGTTTAAGTTAGGTTTATAGTACCCACCCCTTTGAGTTGAAATCCAACCTCTTCTTTAAGTATTGTAACTGCTTCCACAGCACAGCACACCACCACTACAGCACATGCAGTTTCCAAAGCCTAGCAAAACACTTGCTATATGAATAATTCTAAATTTAATGAGAATTTGCTTCTGTCTCTAAGTGACCTAAATGCTGTGAAGAAGACAGCATGGAGAGCAAATATCTAAGTGCCTCACACAGCATGCTTTGCCTGGGTTAGGACAACTCAACGGATGTTTCTGTCAAAAAGGAATGTCAGATTCTGTGCATGCAGAAATCCATCTTGCATTTCAGAACAGTAATCATCCTTCACTAATGCTGACATTAAATATTACACCATACAAATATTCTGGGAAGTACACTCCATGCTCAAAGCCAGAGGGAAAAAAGAAATACATTAAGATACAGTCCAAACTAATCCTTTGCCCCTGAGTAGGAGGAAAAAACAGCCACCAGATCTTCCTCCAAGTCATCATGTATTGCAGGAGATGCTGCAGACTTCTCAACAGCTGAACACCTGGCCTTAAAACAGACTGAAGACACCTGAAGAGTTTTTACTGTCATTTTGCATCCACAAAAGAATATCAGCAGTCTCTGTTAACAAGCCTTCAACAGTTTGTGGAGGATTTATTCAAGGTATTTTAACCTCATTGCTGAAATATCTTGCTGTCTTCTATGCTATGTCTTTAGATGGGGGAGAAATAAGGCAGAAAGCGTAGCACTGTAAACACAGCTGGCCTCCTATGATCCTTTCTGTAGAGGTATGGCCCAACACAACAAGGATGCATCATCTACATCTCACTCTGCACAGGCACATAACTGTTGCAAGTAAGAAAGTAATAGTAAGAAACTAATGGTAAGAAACAAGATCTTCTTTCTTACTATTAAATAAAAAAAAAAGTTGTTCTACTTATTCAAAATAGCTGAAGGAACAATGAAACTTCTTGATCATCATCATTACTACTCAACAGAGATCTGACTTCAGTCCTACTTACAGACTACAAGAAATGTGTGATCACCCACTTAACACAGAAAAAAATATATATAATTCCTACTCCTTGTTAACTACCCTGCAGACTTCTGAAAGACATTTTCACAAACGGCCTTACACAGCTTTCCTCCCGAGCATTCCCCAGCCACGCTGCTTTTACCAGTTAAGGCACGGGTTGTTTCTTCAGCCCAGCCCGTAGCGCTACTTCCCCGGAGCGCTCACTGCCCGCACACCCGCGTGCGCACGCCGCCCACACCTCTGTTCCTCGCGGCACGCCTGGCCAGTCCGGACGCAATACCCTTACTGACAGCTCGCTGTAGAAAGGGGGAAAAGACCTGACCAAAGAGTAACACAGAAGTCACTTGCCGTTTCCTCACTGACCCCAAAGGCAGACGCGCTACTTCTGATCTTCCTAAAGCACTTCTGCAAGTTCCCCAGAAACACGTGCAGAGCAGGAACTGCCCCGCGCAGGACAGAGCGCACAGCCGAGCGAGCCCGGCCCGCGGCAGCCCCTGCCCAGCCAGCGGCACTGCCGGGCAGGCGCGTGGGAGGCGTGAGCGAAAGTAACCGCGGCCAGCGCCACGAGGACCCGGCGGGACAGGTGCCGAGGCGGTGGCCGGGCGGCGTGACGGCGCCAGGCCGCGGCGCACGGCCTCTCTCGGCCGCCGTCCCCCGGCCCGGACCGCTCGCCGGCCGGCCCCGCGCCGCGGTGTCGCCACCCGTCCGGCGGAGCTCCG